>WYDI02001240.1:0-48437 GCA_009867235.2 Psittacus erithacus
TCTTGTCCAGGCTGCCCCAGCCCAGCTCTCTCAGCCTGGCTCCAGAGCAGAGCTGCTCCAGCCCTTGCAGCAGCTCCATGGCCTCCTCTGGACTGGCTCCAACAGCTCCATGTCCTTTTTTTTTTGCAGGTGGGGTCTTGCGAGAGCAGAGGGAGACAATCACCTCCCTCAACCTGCTGCTCACCCTGCCTTTGTGATTTTCACACGCAAGCCTCAGACCCATAAAGCTGCATTAAACCCATAACCAATGCTGGTGGTTTGCCAGGGGAAACCAGAACAGGGTTTTCCAAATCAGGGTGTTGTGTTCACAGCACAGCAGCCAAGATAAATCTGAGAGGCAACAGGCCTGTTTTATGATTTTCCTCCTTTATTTTTCCACAGGAAGCCTTCTCCTGCCAGGTACCTCAGCGCAAAGCCGCAGGCTCAGACTGCGGCTCCTGGGTAGATGCCCGAGGTGGGTGCTGGAGGGAGCAGGGCTCGGCCCGGGAGCCAAACATGCTCCTCACTGCACACCCATCCCTACGAGCACCAGGGCAGCACGGCCCAGGCGAGCGTCGGCTCCGTGAGCCCCGGCCCGCCGTGCACTGCCCAGGCCTCGCCACGGGTATAAGATGATGGCGGCGGCGGCGGGCCCAGAGCGCGCAACGCGGCCGGTCACCTCCGCGCCTCGTTGTGAGTCCAAGATGGCGGCGGGTCAGCGCTGTGGGACGGCGCTGGGGCGGGAGGGGCGGGGAGGGTTTCCATAGTGCCGGTGTCACACCGGGGCACTTCCTGGTTGGAGGCCGCCGGTCCCGGGGCAGCCGAGCGGGGAAGTGCCGCTGGGGATGGGGCGGACGGAGGCCCCGGAAAGGAGGAGGCAGCTGAGCAAAGGTAAAGGGGAGCCGGGAACGTCCGGCCATTGTGCGGCTCCCCCCGGCGTGGGGGAGCGCGCCACGCGCGCCGCAGGGTGGCTGCCTGGACCCTCCCATTCCCAGGGCGCGGGGGGGGACGTGTGTGTATGTGTGGTGTGTGTGTGTGTGGGGAGATGCCGCGCCGGAGCTCTCCATTGAGGCGGCCGGGGTGGGACCTGGTTCCTACCGAGCTGAGGGGAGGTGGGCAATACCATCCTCCCCGGGGGGAGCCCGGGCTGCGCGCACCACCCGCGGGGCTGGGGAGGTGGAAGAGGCGGGAGCCGGCTCCCGGAGGGTACTGAGGTGCTTCAGACTATTCCATTCCAAGTGGAGGGGGGTGTGTGTTTGGAGAGTCCAGGCTATTTCTGCTGAGGGGGGAGGCGGAGAGGGCAGTGTGTGTGGAGCTGTGGGGCCGGAGCGGTGCGGAAGGCGGTTGAGCCCAGCGTGCCGCGGGAGCTCGAGGGGAGCCCTATTGGAGATGCCCCTGGGTCCCATTGTAAGGCTTGAGTGAGGTGTGGTGGCGGTTGTGGGGGGAAGGGATCCCCGAGCAAGGTGGTGAGGGGTGCGCTTCCTTCAGCAGAGTGAGGGGCGCTGGGCCTCGCAAAGGGGCTGGGGACGCTGTGTGTGTGTGTGTGGAGTGTTTTGGGGTTCACGGCTTTGGGGCCTTGTTGAGGCCCCCCCTTCTCTGTGCAGGTGGGAGGCTGCAGTATTGCCCCAGTTGGGAGCAAGGGAGGCTTTGGATGGCTGAACCCCCGTTTCAGTGCGACTTTCGGGCAGTGCTTCTTTCTGTACCTGCTCCCTCTTCTGCCTTTTGTAATGCTTCAGGTATGTGGTGAGAAGTGCCCGGTCTGGTACACCGGGGTCCGCAGTCCTGCGTGCTTCCCTTCCCCCAGCCTGTGCTGCCAGCCGGCTTCAGGCTCCATCACCCTCTCTTAGTGCTTGCTGGGACCATCCGCAGAAGAGCCAATTACGAGATGTTTCGGGTTCTTTCGGTGGTGTGGATGGTTGCCTGTAGGAAACCACCGGAGCCATTGGACTGCAGCTGAATAAGAGTCAAGTGGTGACTTAAATCACTGTCGCCAAACTCCCGTACCAGTCGTTTGCCCGCATACACTTGAGAATAACTTTCTTTGTGCCGTTCTCTGGGAGCAGGCAGCTGCACAGAAAGCTGGCTGTGAGTGTAGTTACTTTTTAACCTTTAGTTACAGTGAAATGACAGCGAATGCGCATCTGCCTTGTTCACAAGAAGTGTATTTTGTGGAGGATCAGTTCTGTTAGAATAATTTTATTAAATGGTTGGTCTCTGTGCTTGTTTAGCTTGGTGTGTACCCTGCAATCCGGAGCTGCTGTGTGACAGTCGAAACTCAAACTCTGCTAGGCGTGTGTCTATGAAATACAGTGGCCAATCAGCAGTGCCTGAAACTCAAAGCAATTTGCTTCAACGCTTTGTAGTGTAAATATTCCTGCTATGAACAAAGGAGGGTGTGTCATTGTGCTTGTTTCGTTTGTGCTTCCTCATTTGTTGCCAGTCAATGATTTTGTGTAGGTTCTTAGACAGTAGTAGACCTGTTTTGGGGTGAGTCTTATATTTGACCTGTCTTGGGCATTTCCCTGAGTTGGAACACTCGAAAGCTTGGCATTGTATTAGAAATTTTTATGATTTTCTTCTTAATAGCCGTGCTCTTAAGTAGCTTAGTTTTGCTCCTTTTTAACTTCTGTTTTCACTGATTACAACTTTGTAGTTAATTTAACTTGGATGCAGTGTAAAATAGGTATTCAGTAGAACTGCCTTTTAACCAGCTGTTCTTCTGCCCTCTGATTATATAGCATGGAAACCAGTAATTTCAAACTTAATGTTTTGCCAGCCAGCTATCTATAAAACTTTGAAGCATGTGCTTCTGAAATCTCTGTATGTGTTTTCTTTGAGGGACCATACTATTTTGGTTCAAAGAAGAAAGTAAATGGCAGTAAACCACTGATTTGTGTCAGTCAGGCCCTCTTTAGGCTATTTTGTCTTTGTGTGTGTGTTTAAACGCAGTGCAGTTGCGTGGTGCTCCTGTGATTTCTGGTTCTTGGGAATTGGGGATATAAATTCTTAATGTTAACTTTTTTGCATCTAAGTTAAAACAGATACTGAAATAACATACACACAGACTAGACCTGAGTCTTTAATCGACAATTTAAAGGAATGTCTCTTCTCTAGTTCATACAGTTCTAATATGCTGTAATTTACTTGCAATCTGGGTCCTATTAAGTATCCTGAAACAGAGTACTTGGTTAAAAAAAAAAAAGAGACCTGTAGGTGTGGAAACAGATAACTGAATGTATTATAAGTGTGCTTGAATCTGAAGTACTAAAAAGCTTCTCTCACTTGAGGCATTCCTTTCAAATCTAAGATAAAACGCTGGTAGTTTTACAGCTCCTTAAGGTGAATACCACCAAGGGCTGGTGGGTGTGTGTTAGCAGAGGAAAGACCGGCTGGAATACAAGGATTGGCTCTTTAGGAGCAGAGAGGGATCAAAGGTATGTGTGTGGGTTTTTTATAGCCTCGTTAATTGCAGTGGAAAGCATTAAAGGATGTCAGGTATTATTCTGAATAAGAAGACAGTTTTTCCAAGATGGTATCTTTCAGCAAGACACTCAACAAGTAATGCTCTTTCTTTCTTTCTTTCTTTCTCTGTTGTGTAATAGTTGGAGAGAACCCTATAAGCATTGAAAGAAATCAGGTCATTGGCTGGGAGAGCTGAGGAATAACTGTTTAGTTTTTTACACACATCGTAAGGAAAAGCATCAATGTTGTAATGCAGTAGTACAGGCCTGATATTTGCCAGTGTTGATTTTCCTGACTTTCTGGTACTTCTTGCTAATGCTATATTTGAAATTACAGCTCAACGATAAAACTTTCCTTTTTTTTTTTTTTTTTAGGGATTTAAGTGCTTTCCAGTAGTCTCGGTAAAATGATAAAGTTGTGAACTTAAGGGAAATCTTATAAAGCAGCGTTATTTCAAAGAACAAAATGTGAATTTAGCCAGAAGTCTGTATTGGCTACTAAGCAGATACTGGCAATAGCTAAGTAAAATATTTCAATATAGAAGGCAAGATAGGAGTGACATCTTGGAGCTGGTAGTCAAGTTCTGTGGTGTACTGCAAAAGTTGCTTTCACGGTTCTGACATGATTTTAGGTAGTATTTAGCTGCTATATTTTCCCCTACGTGCTTCCTTAGTGTGTGACTAGATTTCTGTAAACCATTCAGTGCATAATTATCTATTATTAGCCTTAAGTAGTTTTCAGATCTGACATTTTGTTTTTTCCTAATGAACAGCCTTTTCCTGTGCATACACACAATAAAATGTCTTGTAAAGTGGTGTCTCTGAGGCACAGTGGTGATAGTTCATATTTACAAAACTAAGGTGAGACTGTACCTTTGGAAAAACAAGTTGGATAGGAGACTATGTAGAAGATTAAACAGTTTGGACCCAAAGGGTAGTATGGAGTTCTGGTCAAAAGTGCTTTGGCCCTGGGTTGAAGGCCACCTGTTTGACTCATTTGATGTTCTCAAGATAATAGCTGTAATTAGTCCAGTAAATAATTAAATGTCATGGAAGTCCTGTCTGTGAATTCTGACACCATTAATAAAAAGGAAGATGGCAAGACTACACCTCTAGTGGTGTGTGTTAACCAGACACTTTGATTAGGCTGTGTGTGCTTAATGTAGCAGCCATTCATAGAGAATTGACAGGACCAGCAGTTCAAACTATTCCTTTTCAGTGGCTGCACCATCTAATGGCTTTGTGTTCATTGGGGGTTAATTTATAACATTTGCATATGCATTTCTTCAGCATGATACCATTTTCTTCCCCTACTAAGCCTCCTCACTGCCTTTTTCAATGCAAAAAGAGTTGCTTGTAATTGTCAGTCTGCAGCATTTTCAAAGGCTTCATGTTGTTGTTGGATTCTTTTTTCTTTTACAAAACTGGTTTTAGCATTTGATACAGGAGCCTTCCTGTGGTATGAATCTGGTTCTGTGATAGTTCCTCTACTTCTTTGGCACGTGCTGTAAATCTGGAAATGTTGTGTAAAGCCAAAAGTTAGATCCCTGCTTTGGTCTTTTTGTATCTTAAACCTTAAGAGATCAGGAGAGTTGAGACTTGAAATCTGAGTCAGCACAAGACAGTTTGGCTGGATTAGCTCATGTGGTCAGGTTCAGCAAGTTCTGGTTGATTTTGAAAGGGGAAAGAAATCTCATCCTATTCCGTAATTAACAGAAACTCTCTGCTTGTGCAGGTATTAGAGGAGAACTCTTTAGCTTAATAGATATGCTTAGTTTTCTCTTTTCATCTCAGCTGTGAGGTTAAGTTACTTTCGTTTCGCTGTTCTGTCAGACTTGTATAAACTTGCTTTTAGCAGCAGGAGGGAGATTATATAATAAATTTTCCAGAATGTCCTTGCTGTGCTGTCGTTGTTGCAGATTAAATCCTCTACATCTCGCTTCGGGGAGAGCCAGGCACATTGTTAGTGAATCCCTATCTGCCCTACTTTGATACCTTTTCTCATTTTGGTTATGAATTGACTGAGCCGATGGGTTACAGTTGCTACAAACAGTAACTTTCAGGTTTTATTCCTGAGGAGGAAGTGTTGGACGCTAGTGCCAACCCATGCTGCTTTAGTAAACTGATTTGTAGCTCTTGTGTCTTCATTAAAGAATATATTGCACCTTCCTGCTTGCTGAAGGAAAATACTACTTTGGTATTTTCAGTTACTATCTCCATGTTATAGTCTTGTACTGTTAACTTCTGAAGATTGTTATCTTTTGGGAGAAGTTATACTTTATGAAATAGTACATGCACACAAGTTTCTAATATGAATGTTAGAAGAAAGTACACATTTAGAGTTGATAAACTACAAAATATATCCATAAGCAGTAAAGTTCCCCAGTCATAACAAATACATCTTTGTGTTCCTTTTTTTAACAAGGAGGATGAAAGGATAGTAGGAAAGACAGTTTATATGTAAACATTTATTCTAGTTATTTGAAGTTCAAAAATGATTGTTTCTTTATTTTCCTACCATCATTAGGACATGTATACCTCTGAGAAACCTTCTCCAACAACATACCTTGCTTCAAGACCTCTCTTGGATTATATGCAAAGAAGTTTCCAGTCATGAGTAAGTAGATTTATTTATTTAAGAGAAAAGAAACCCCTAATTTGCAGTTGAGAAGCAGTGTTCATGTGAAGTTTTGTCTCCCCAGTCTTTTAAAAATAACCAACTAAAGCTAAGATTTGGCAGATGTTGTTCTTAATCTGCAGGTTTTTGATCTGTGTATGCTCTGTAAGACTCCTGTGTTGGTAGTCTGGTAGAGTTTTCAAGTAGGTGAGTTCTGTAGCAAGCTGATACTTGGTTTGTGTTGTTTTTTCAGTATAAGTAAAACATGAAAAATGTCTTGGGTTTGTCAAGAGTTACAAAATATGTGACCATCCAGTAAAGTAAAATAGCTGGTAAAAATCCAATGTAAAATGAATGGACTTCATTTTATGGGGATAAATAAATATATTACTCAAATTCCAGTATACATGTCTGCTTCCAAAGGAATTTTGGCATGAGTTGGAAAGATCTGAGCCATAGAAAACTGACTTAAGATCTGTTTTGGTGGAAAAAACCAGATGAAAGACACCAAAAGTTTTGTTTTAGGCCATATTTCTTGGGTAAGATAATCTCTTTTTAGCGAACTGTTTTGAGTATTTGAAGGTCTTTCATAAATTTTGTGGATGTGAGAGTTGTTACTGTAATTCTTGGCAGCAACATTACCCAGGCTTACACCATGTAGGAAGAAGGATATAACTTCATATGCACAGGAACTGTATTTGTAATGTAACTTGGTCTCAACACAACTGTACTGAATCTCTTGAAGAGCGAGCATCCAGTTCATAGGATAATTATATTCTGTGGTAGTAAAATAAGACCATTTGATTTTCTGGGAGGAAGCGCGTAAAGAAAATTGTTGGTTAAATTTCTTGTCAAACTAAATGAAAAATGACTGTTCGTGACATCTGGAAGGAAAAACAAGAATAATGAAGGAAATGGTTGCTAAATGCAGCAAAGGGAAATCTACACCAAAAAAAGGGCTGCAAGAACTGCTGAACTTCAGGGTTTGTGCTTTGAGTGGATAGAACTGTTTTAGTATTTATATAGAGCAATACCTGTTTTCTCTTTCATATTACTGTTCACACTTGTTTCCTTTTTGGTGTTTAAAGTATTTGCTGTATTGCATCGATGACAGTGTTCCAGGCAGTTATTCAAGTAACTGAATATTCAATTTGTGAAATGCTGCTATATTAATCATCACTTGTTTTATAAAATATCTCATGTGCTGTCACTGCCTTATGTATAGTCTTAAGCATAACTAATGATTGCAAGTCTTCTTGAGTCATAGTTGCTGTGTTAAGTGTGACTTGCCAGTGTGTTGTTGTGACAGCTTGAGTACAACAAACAGTCGGGGCTTGAGCAAAACGCTATTGATTTTGGGCAGATTTTGACAGGATTCCAGACTGCAGAGTTTACCTTTATTTTAGGAAGAATGAAGATCCTTATTCAAATGAAAGATAACACTTTGGCAGTATTTTTTGTGGTGGTTAATAAAGGTACTATTCAAAATACAGCCTCTTTGCAAGACACCGTGTTCTTGTTGTGGATTAGCTGCTTAAGTCCATGCTTAAGTGATGGGCTTCATGGGCATAACAGAAAATTCCTGTTCCGCTGGTACTGGATTTCTTACTTCATGGTTTACTTCAGAGAAACTTGAAGTATAAGCACAGTTGACATTTTAGGTTTGTCTCTGCTAAATACCTCAATCTATCAGGTATTTATCATCTTATGAAGATGCAGTTATGTGCATACTTCTGGAGAGGTAAGTTATTCACAAAATCTGTGGGCACCTAGAATAGCTAGATGTGGTAAAAGCGATGGGAGTCTTTAGTATTCCAGACTTGGAATTATGCATCACCTAGCATAATTCAAACCAAGAATCTATATAAAATGTGGGAACTTCAGACTTAGGAATGCCAATAACTTCATGGTGTTAAAAGAATTCAGAATGATGTTATGTGCGTTATAGAATCCTACTTGTTAATTTCTTGTGATGCACTTGATGAAATTTCTATTTCCATTGCTGCTTGTGAAGGGCTGTTCTGGAATTTCAGATTAAATCCCTCTTCTAATATCTGTCCTAAACGTACTTCTAGGCAGTTCATATCTGTTGGGGTTTTTTGTTGTCAAACTTTATTCTTTAGCTTAAAAAGTAATTTTTACCTTATATCATATTTGTCATTGTAGCAGTTTGTTACATAGAGTGTATTACTTCACTGAAATAGCTTGTAGAAGTAAATCTGTAATATCTTGGTACTTAAGAAGGACAGAGGCTTATTTTTAAGCAAATGGTCAGTTAAATGTTTTTGGAAAGTGAACAGGGAAGTTACTGTTGTTGTATAACTTGTAATAGTTACCGGGTGTGTGGGTAAGTGCTTTGGATCCTGTGGTACTGGATCTGTACTCCCACTGGAGTGTGGGAAGAGTATCCACAGATTTGAGAAGCCCATCATTCATGGCAGTATTAGGCAATACAGAGGATCTGAAAAGATGTTAAGCCTGAGGCAGTCTCTATTAATAAGGCTTTTATTTTGTGGAATGCCTTTATAAATGTCTGTTTTCATAAATAAGGATAAGAGAAATCTGTATTTGAAATTATATTTTAACAGTGCTCCATAGGACAGTGATGGCATATACTTCAAGGGTGGGTAAGAGTATACAGTGGAGCTAAGTTAGATTGACTTGTGTTTTGTATTTAAAGATAACTTGTCAGAGAAATCCTGGCTGTGTGTAACCTGCCAACAACGCCACACCACAGAAACAGTTGGTTTCATCTACACTGTCTCCAGTTGTGGACAGTTAGCTGCCAGAAAATGTGTAGTGTCATGATAAATTCTTATAATTATAAACCGTGCTCCTTATGTTTGGGAGTTTTTTTGTGTTTCTCCTTTGAAGAAAGGTCAGTGCAGTGAACTTGAGCTGCTGCAGTGAACTGTGCAAACAATTAAACTTAAATGTTAGTGCATATTGCAACAAGCTGCTGACACCTTCATATTCTTTCCTCTCTTAAATGCATAGGATGCAGTGCCAGCTTTTTTTTTTTTTTTCTATTATTCTGCTGTCATAATAAATTGCACAGAAGAATTCTTTCTTGGCTTTGTCTTTCTGCTTTTAGTTTTGTTCCTCACATCCTAGAAACTTAACAGTGCAGGCAGTTGGGAAGTTAACCTACTATTCTTCAAGGTTCAGTATATCTTTGTAGGTTTGCCTTGTGATTGACTGAGGGTAGGAGCATGTTTAGTGTGTTTGCAGAGATGCTGTGCAATGTAATCTTGTATTTTGAAAATGGTCAGTGTGGTCTGGTGATGAGGTGGGAAACTTTTTGCTTCAGTTCAAATCAAGACCACAATGGTGTGATTAAAGGTTGCTTCTGTTTGATAGCTGATTATGTATCATGACCTGTCATTACAGCTGGCTTTCTAGTTTGTGTTCACAGAGGAGCCTTTGGGCTTTGTGATTTCTAAAAAACCTAGAAATGCTTGCCTTTCTTTCTGAGTTCTTGTAGTGTGTGTAAAGAAATACTTTTGGCTTCAGTTTCGCTGTTCATAAGCAGTAAACTTGGGAATTAAACCAAATGTTAAGGTCAGCCTTAACAGGTAAACATCCAATGCTTTAGTAAGCATGAGTTATTATTCCTATGCTTGCAACTGAGGAAAGTGTGTTGTGGGCTTCTGTAAAGCTCCCTATGCTAAGGAAAGTCTGTCTGGTTAAGACTGGCTTGATTCTCCCCCCTCACCTTTCATCTCCCCTGTCACCTTTCATCTACCCTCTCTGTATGCCAGAATGAATTTGAACTGAGAACCAAGTCAAACTGCTCATTGCTAAAATACTTCTTGAATGAAGTATAATAATGAATAGCTAAAGGATATTGGATTATGTTATTACATGCTAGTTTTTGTTTTGCTTTTGAACCATCAACCCTGAAAACCCATGTATAAAATAGAAGCTTGAAGATAGAGAACGTGAAGTATTTTCTTTAGTAGATCTTCTGACTTCATGGCACAATTATCTTCTAATCTATAAATACTGTGAGTTGAGAAAGTGGAAGAAGCTTTTGTCTTCTAGGTCACCTTTACTGAGATTTGAAATAGTCATTCTTTATGAGAAACTAAAGATCTGAATGATAAAGAATTGTAGGGCATAGGGGATAAAGGGCCATAATGCAGAGTTGGAAAAGGTTAGTTTGAAGACTTTGGATACATTTAAAATACTTTAAGAGTTAAATAATAGTAACTCCCCCTGCAATTCAGCTATCTGAAACAGAATAAAACCCACGAGATGTTTAAAATAGTAAGCTCCTGTAACAACCCCATAAAAACAACCCCATAAAAGTAGTGTTTGCTCTTTTTTGTCTCAAAACTATCTGTGGAGTTTGCTGCTGTATGTAACTGTAGTGACACCAGTGCTTGGGTCAGAAGTAGCAGTGTAGTAACTATTTGGGTTTTTTTTGTAGTAAGAGGATGAAGCGTGAAAAATACATGTGTACTAAGTTGTTTGGCTCCTGAACCTAGTGGTCAGGAGAAGTTCTTAACCATTCTTGAACTTGCTTTGCTGTTACGCTTCCATGTTGTCTTAACTTTTCACTTCTGTTTTCTTCAGACACTCCTGCTGTGTGTGCTGGCTGTCCTCACAGTGTAGTGCAGCTAGCTGGTTGAGGAGCACTAACAGCAAGCTTGCTGGAGATAGTAGTTTTCTGAGTTAAGATGTGGATTCAGAGGTCAGAGTTAATGGGTTACAGAAACTTGTATGGACTTGCAGCAAAGCTTTGAGTGAAGTTGAGTTTTATTAGTACAGTCTGGCCTGTAGGAGCGAAAGCTGAACTGAGGGTCTTTATTCATGATCCCTGTAACATGTTGGTGATGCCAGCAGAGGGGGTGGTGTTCTTTCCCTTTCTGGATTCCTGCATTCTTCCTTCTTGTGGGAGCATTCAGGAGTTTGGTTTGAATTGGGTGGGCTCCTAAAGCTGTTTGCTACATAGCTATATGAATGGTTGTACTGCTGTAAAGCAGGGAGAGAACACGGGTTAGAATAAGTGGTTGATGGGTGAGACTGTGGTAATGCTTTTTTTCCCCTGAAGCTTGTATTGAACTGTAGGTCAAGTTGTTTAGGAATGTAGTAATCTCAGGCTTCCTCTATCCTAAGTGCAGAGAGGCATCTCCAGAGGGCTAATCAGATCTTAGATGACCCAGTTTCTCACCAGTGCTGAAGTGAAACCGCTCCTCTAAATAGAGAGAGTGCATCAGTAGCAAGAAAGTATAAACCCAAATACTTCACATGCACAGAACTGATGCATCACATTTAGGAAGTGTTGGCATGTTAGTAGAAACTTACATGTTTCTTAATATTTGTATTCTATAACGTTTGATTTCTTCTTTTATCCAATTGACAGAGTGATGCAAATTTTCAGACTTTGTGAATTTTTCTTCTTTGCTGATAGCTATTTAAATATATCAGAACACAACTGAAAGCTTTTTGAAATTTTTCTGTAGTTAAGCAGACTTTTTAGATTTACTAATTTATTTATTTATAATAAATAAGAGAAGGCTGTGTGGAGACCTCAGAGCAGCCTTCCAGTATGTGAAGGGGGCTACAAGGATGCATGTGACGTTTGTATTATATATTTTTATTCTATTATATTTTATGTAAGTGTGTAATTTATATAACATTCTTTTTTCTATGTGTGTATACGTAGAGGGAGGGAGTAATCTTTCTGAGTTTGCCTCTCACTGTTTTGGTTGGTGGCCAGTAAGGACTGATGAAGTATTATGACTAACCTGCATACACAGAAGTACATGCTTTTGGCATGATAATATTCTCCTGTTACAGGGGTATTTATTTAAATCTTAGTCTTTGAGCCTATCTCTGTACTTCTTCATATAGAATGCTGCACAATAATGCCTTTATTGTGGGTCTTTGGTAGTCCTGCAGCAGAGAGTAGCAAAAGAACACTGTAACCTTGTTCTCTGGAGTGAGTATCAAGTATCCACCACTATGTAAGCAATTCATATTTCTGGGATCCTATTCATCCTGTGATAAGTTGAGGGTGGTGTTCAAGTACATTCCAAAGGGGGAAGGATGCAGGAACTCACAGCTGAAACAGAGATGAAAAGCGAGAGCTGTAAATGTAGCTGTTTAGGCAGACGCCCCCTCTTCGCATGTAGACACAGAGCAGTGTTCTAGCAACTGCATGGAGGCTGCAGTAGGAAGCTCCCGACTGGTGTTATAATTTCCTATTGAATTGGAGAATTCACAAAACGGCAGCTGAGTCAGATGAGGGATTAGAAATGGGCTGAAGAAGAACGTTTCCAACAGCAGTGTTAAGTGAGGTATTTAGAGGACTTTCCTTGCCTGTGTGAGTCATATTATTCTCCCTTTCTGAACAAGTGATTGAGTAATATGTGCTACTGTGTTGGAAAAGTGAAGCTATTGCTTGCTCATTAGTATAACTTTGCCACAGATGATAAAAACAAGTGAGCTGCAGCCTCATTTTGTTATATTCCATTACTTGCATACATATTCCAGCAATAAAATGCCTGACGTACAAGATGCGTGGTTATTTTAAGCTGAATAGACCATGTTTCAAGAAAAACAACTCTGACATTCTTTACTCGGTTTTTGATAGGAAACAACTTTGATTTGTAGCATGGATGAAAAACATTTGGATTGTTGCCATCAGTGGGGTTATGCCAGCAGTCCCAGAAGGGTTATTGGCTCCATCTTTGTTTAAGGTTAAGATCTTTTCTGTGCTTAAACTACCAAATCTGTTGTTGTTTCTCTGTTTAAAGGATGGTTGCAGATCTTTGTGTAAACAAAAGAGTTGCACATAGGTGATACCTTGTCAATCAGTTGATTATAAGGTTTGTTTAATCTCTTATTGCATAAAAGCCCCCTATAATGATGAGATTTTAATGCTTAAAATAATGTGGAAGAATGACAGGATGGCACTGGAATTTTTTCAAGGCTATTGGTAGACCTGTACCTATCCTGCTTAAAATTCCTGAAGGAAGCAGAAAGCTGTATAGGACTTCCAAGCTGCTTTGGTAGTTGGTGTGTTGCAGTTTCCTCTTCTGTTTTTCTACTTTTCATTTCCCTGGTTTTATTTCATGTAACATAAATATTCTCTGGAATGCAAGGCATCCCAACATGCTGTAATCTCCCGTGCATTTGGCCAGTGCAGTCATTAATCTAATAGATCACTAATATAAAAGGGCACTTTGTTTTAATAAAGCACATTGGTTTGCCATAGAAGAGGATTCTTGAATGCAGTCTTTCTGTGTTACCCTTGAAAAGCTCTTTGAAACCCTGCCTAATTCCCTGGTAGGTTGCTGAAAGGCGCCCTCAGAGCTCTTTTGAGCAGCAGTCCAACTTCTGAGAACTTGCAGACATCAGGAAACAAGTCTTTCACCAGAATATGTGCTTTTGCATTCAATATAAAGCTTTCTTCTTTCTTCTTTCTTCTCTTTTTTTGGTAGTAGAATGTTGTACAATGTTACAGGAGGAGTTTTACTCTGGAATGCTAGTATTTGAGTTGTATGAACATTATGATGTACCTCTCCTTCCCTGCCATCCCCCAAACTCACTTCTTAAGTGGCTTGTCAGCTGCACCTCTCTGCTCTTATGATTCTGTGCTACAGCCATAATTTTTGTCAAGCCTGTTCTGCAGACCCAGCTTGCCTTGCATGCTTCAGAGTGGCTATATTTTCATATTACATTATATCTGGTTTTAAACTAGGCAAGCTTTTAGCTTCCTATTTCTTTTTCCCCCCACCAAGTTTCAGCAAGTTAGTGTAAGAGTGTTGGAAGGACATCAGGGGTGCTCTTGGAAAATGGGAGAGGAAAATTTAGGTTTATAGGCTGTCTTGAGAAGATTATTTACAAACTGGAAAGTGTCAGTTTTGCTTGTTATTTCCTCCCCACTTCCTCCATATGCTTTTCTATGCCAGAAGCAATTACAAAAAATGTCCATAGATTTTACTGTTGCCCTATGGTAGAAAAGTAGTTCTTTTCAGAGCAAAGGCTGCTGAGTCACTTTTAGTGGCATTTCAAGGTTTGTTTATTCCCCATGCGGTAAAACAAGCTCGAAGAAATAATATTTATGTGAAACTCAATGTAAGGCTCTTTTGTGGTGCTGGTATTTCTTCTTAATGCGTCAGTCATTGAGCGGAACATCCACCACAGAATCATAAAATGGTTTAGGTTGGAAAGGGACCTTAAAGCTCCTCCAGTTCCAGCCCCTGCCACGGGCAGGGACGCCTTCCACTAGAGCAGCTTGCTCCAAGCCCCTTTGTCCAACTTGGCCTTGAATGCTGCCAGGGATGGGGCAGCCTTGGTTTCCCTGGGCACCCTGTGCCAGCGCCTCAGCACCCTTACAGTAAAGAATTTCTTCCTTATATCTAATCTACCCTATGTTTTGGAGCTCTAACTCTTAATATGTGTCTTTGATTAATGCTGTATATTCAGTGGTCTGGCATGGTCAGGTTACCTGTATGCTGTCCAGCAAAACTAAAAAGATCAAGGTCAAGCATAAATCTACTGCCAAACGGAGGATGATGGTACTTCTCTTTCTCTTCCTTTAGCACTGGTGTAGTACCACTGATAGTTAAAATAGTGGATTACAATGCCTGACTAACACTGAGTAGAGCACTGCAGTTCAGTCCCTTTTTGTCTGGACCATGGGCAATTGCTGGGTAAAACTTGGCAGCTACAGAGAGAGTGCAGAGAACAGTAAATGTGCATCAGTCTTCTGTCTGCCAAAACTGAGACTTAGTCACTAAGGCATGTAAAATTCCTCTATCTTTGCTCATGTAATAGGTAGGTGAGGTGTTCTTCATTTTGATAGTTTGATTGTCTTAAGGCAAAGCTGAATCAAGTGAGTTTCACACTGCTGCTTCCGGGCTCTGTCTAGCAGAGTTTGTCTGCCAGCAGTGTTTCTGAGATTCCCAGGTCTTGCAGCAAGAGCTAGAGAGGTAAAAACTAATGTGAATTGACTGAGAAGGGTAGCAGTATTGTTCAGTGTTCGGATTTTGCAGTGTGTAGTTTCACTGTGTGCAGTAACATATGGAACTTAGCTGTATGTTTTTCTGTCTTCCCCTTTCCGTTTTTAGCATTTGTTTTCCTTTTTTTGAGTTCAGCAGTTTTTCCCTGGAATAGGTGGAATTAATTTCATTGATCGTTTATTGGAGTTCTCCATCATCATCCTGAATTTAATGAGCAGCTTTCTTGTATGCTTAAAGGAGAAAGAAAACCGACTTTGAAAAAATGTGAACAAATGCCTCTCATGCTTTTTAATCAGCCTTTACTTAGATAGCTTTCTCTTACAATTATTTACTACTTTTCCAGCCTCTAGATCAAGCTACTTTCTGCTCCCAAGAAGATGTCTTCTAAGAGACTCATATATCTCAATCAGTTTGCTTTAAAACCTGCAGCCATACTTTCATGCTTTGAAAATAGTAAAAAAAAGTGCTAAAAACAAAGGTAAAATATCCCTAAGTCAGTGCAAATTCTGTTGGATGAAGCAGTTACTGACGTATTTATTATTTTAATGAATGCTTTGCAAAATGCAGAGCCAAAAGCAGTTGTCTTTGAAGAATAAATGACTTAAATAATAAATGGAGTCATATCACTTGTGGAGGCATTTTCACAGGAAAGGCTACTGAAATTCATGTAGTGATAGGATATGGGAGAATGGCTTTAAACTGCTAGAGAAGAGATTGAGATGAGCTCTTAGGCAGAAGCTCTTCCCTGTGAGGGTGCTGAGGCACTGGCACAGGATGTCCAGAGAAGCTGTGGCTGCCCCATCCGTGGCAGTGTTCAAGGCCAGGTTGGACACAGGGGCTTGGAGCAAGCTGCTCTAGTGGAAGGTGTCCCTTCCTGTTGCAGGGGGTTGGAACTGAAGGAGCTTTAAGGTCTCTTCTAACCCAAACCTGTCTGGAATTCTGTGATTAGACTTCTGGAGAGCACTAGGCTGTTCCTATTAGTGCATCACTGTCAAAGATTAATTTGCAGAAAATAGTGAACATCAGAATTTAGAGGCTCAGAGACTTATGGGAAGTGCTAGTTATTGATCTGAAAATCTAGAATTCTCCTGTTCCATCTACAGGAGCTTATTTAAATCTTAAATGAAAACTGTAGCTGTTCATCGATCAGAAAATTAATTAAAAATACTACTAAGAAAGGATAACCTACTTTATAGCTGCTTTATTAATAATTTGTATCATGTTATGTTGTCTGTGTTAGAGCTCAGTGCCTGTGTATTTCAAGATACAGATTTGAAGACCAGTTGTGACAGGAAGAGTTAAAGGAGTCTCATAAACCAAAATGTTGCTGTTGATACTTAAGGCTATGCCAGGACTTTGCTGCCGGGTTGACTTTATCTGAATTTATTATTTTCTCTAAGAAGTATGCACTTTTTGCTCTGAACTCACTACTCAATTTTTTTTACAACATGTTCTATCTTCTATTTGATATTTAAACAATCTTTTACCTGATGTGCCTTACTTGTATATCCTTCATCCTTTAATCTGTTGTTGAAAGCTTTTCTTGTGCTTATGAAACAGTAGTTGTTCCTGGGAAGAAAATCCTCATTTGCTAAGATGGGAGGGAAGCTGTTCCACGTGTCACTCTTGAAATCGCAGCTTTTAAAGGAAACCTTTGGACTGGTCAGTAGAGCAGCTGCCCTCACTTCTGGTGGTACTTGTCTTTTTCTAGCCCATGTTATGCCCTGCTCACTTTGTAACATACCAAAGCACCATCTGTAATTCACAGGTGTAGAAAGAAGCAAATGGAGCACTGCTCTTGGAAATCCCCACGTCCTGTCTGTAATGTCTGACTTTGCCCTTCTGCAGAACTGAAGAGACCAGGAGGTGTGTTTTGTGTGTGTATTTATCTGCTTTATAGATGGTAGTGGCAAGACTTGAAGCTTGATCGCACTTCCATCCAAACAGGTAGCACCAGGGCTGGATCTTGGGCTGGTATGTTGCTGGTCACTGTGCTCTGGGCTGTCAGTTTCTTTGATGTGCCAGGCCTGAAAGTTTGGTCTCTTAACTGTGGTTAGAGTTGAGCATGTAGGGAAAAGGCCATAAATAATTCTGGCTCTGAGGGGTGTAAAGTAGGATTCTGAAGACAGATCTGCACAGGTTTTTGCAGAGATGTGGTGGAATCACTTGTGTGCAGCTGGACAGTTCAGGTTGATGGGAGATGGAAAAAAGAACAATCACAATAACTTTGCATCTCAAATGGAATGTGTGCAGGCCTGTTGTTTGTATGAATGAATGCCCACAAGCCACTTCAGTGTGGGTTTTCTTATTTTATTAGTAACTCGTACATTTTGCTTTCTGTAAGTTAGGGCACAAGAAGCAGGAACTCTTTTTTTTGGGTAGCTGCAGTGCTGCCTGGCATTGGGCTCTTGATGGTTCTTTAAAAGCTTAGCCAGAATGTCATGAATATACAACCATTACAGATTAATAGAAGAGCGTGAAGGAGAAAATAGGAAGTTTTTCTCAATCTGAAATTCTAAATTGTGTTTTTTCCTCCAAGTGTCATTCGACAAATACCCACTGAGCTATCCTTCTGCAGCATCTTTGTTGCTCTAAATGTTACCTCCTCGCAATATGCTTCATGAAAAAGAACTGCTTTTGAGAGCCAGTTAATTATAATTATGTTAATGGCAGCATTTTTATTTTGAGTGATGATAGGTGACTAATCAGATGCAGGTCATTCTTTCTCTCTGCTGGTTAGGGGAGGTCAAGGGTTGCACACAGTGATCCATAAAATCCCATCGTGGTTAAGTGCTCCTTATCACATGAACAGATTACATCAGGTTGGTGATGTGTGCATGACTGCTGTATTCCCTATGGTTTTGAAGTTAAGGGAGAAAAGCAAACTGCAAGAATGTCATCAAGCACATCTTGCTTAGCAAATTGCAAATGCTTAGCAGAAATTCAGGTGATACTCATTGAACATATAACACTGCTTTTTCCTTTAAACAGAAGCTACTTAAATTGTCACACTGCATTTATGATGTGGTTTCCTTTTGGTTTACCTTGTGTGTCTGTGTCAGAATTGCTGTGAACTTTTTTCTGGTTAATATCCTTGCCCACAGTTCAAGTTTTGTAGTATGTGGTCTGAGAGATGGCAGTTGTAACAGATTGTGTGGCAGCGTCAGCTGGGTGTCATGATTCAAAGATAAAAGTGAACTATAACCAAGTTATCGCTCATGAATAACAGATGAAGTTACATGATTTAGCCAGTTAGTGTGTTTTGTTTCATAGAATCCCAGACTGGTTTGGCTTGGAAGGGACCTTAAAGCTTATCCAGTTCCAATCCCCTGCTACAGGCAGGGACACCTTCCACTAGAGCAGCTTGCTCCAAGCCCCTGTGTCCAACCTGGCCTTGAACACTGCCAGGCATGGGGCAGCCACACCTTCTCTGGGCACCCTGTGCCAGGGCCTTGCCACTCTCACAGCAAAGAATTTCTTCTGAATATCTAATCTAAACCTACCCTCTGTCAGTTTAAAGCCATTCCCCCTTATCCTGTCCATACAGGTCCTTGTAAAAAGCCCCTTTCCAGATTTCTTGTCGGCCCCCTTTAAGCAGTGGGAGCTGTTCTGCGTTCTCCCTGGAGCCTTCTCTTCTCCTAAGTCCAGCTCTCTCAGCCTGGCTCCAGGGCAGAGCTGCTCCAACCCTTGAAGCATCTTTGTGGCCCTTTTGTAGACTCACTTTAACTCTTTAAGACTTTTGAAGCCTTTTTGGTATTGCCACTTTTTAAAGCAGGTTTACTGTTACTGTCTAGGTAGGTCTAGAAACTGATTTGAGGAAAAAGAAATAGCTACAATGCTTTGTATAATTCCTCAAAGTTTCAGTGATTTATCTAATTTTGTTGCATTTTTACCATGAACTCCATGGCTCTGCTTCATACTTGCACCATTTTCTTCTTTTACATTGCTCACAGGATGTTTAGTATTCTTGTCTACATTTTCCTGAATTAATTTTAAAGCTAGGGGGTTTTTCCATTTCTTTCTACATGACATTTTTCCATGACAAAAGAGAGGGATTATTTCATGTCAAGCGAGGTAGGTGTGTGTGAAAATTATTTCTAGTCCTTAAGTTCTTGTGTGTGTCTCTTTAAAAGCTCTGAGCAGGCTTTAACTGTTTAAAATAGCCCCACCACTGGTGGAGAAAGAAAGAGAGGTTCTGGTGTCTGTGGGATGAAAGCTTTTCTAATGGTTATTCTTCGAGCTTTAGTAGATACTGTTTTTGTATTCTCACCATAGTCCCTAGACCTGCAAATCATCTAAGAGTCCTCTTCCAGGTTGTCATCTTTGTTACCAGCAGGACAAGGGGTAGTTTTGAAGAAAAGGGAGCAACCCTCTTTTTACAGTCAGGAATAGCTGTAATCCTTTCCTGGGTGTTAATTCCTGGCTTCTGAAGTGCCCCATTTCTTTTAAGTAATTTTGACACGAAAGCAAGTACAAAGCATGCCTTTGCTCTCCCTTCCCCACTGTTTCTTTTTGTCAGACCATCATCCTCTCCTTATTCCAGCACTTGAGAACCCTGCTGTAGAAATGAGATAATCTAGTTCAGTTAAAAATCACCTTCAGGATCTGCAAGGTGTACTCATACTTCAGTTGGTTAAGCAGGTGTTGTTAATGAAGATTTTACTCAACCTTGCTCCCCCTCTTTATTTCTATCCTTAATATGTTTCTATAAGGACCATCAAAAGCTTAGCAGTGCTGTAAAGGTAACTGTGTTCTTCTGTGAACCATAAACTTAAAATCCAGCTTTTTAGAGGAAATTTGCAATTTAATACAGCTATAGGTAATGCTGTTCCTTTGTGTTTATATCTTTAACTTCAAGACAAGTTGTTTGATAACCCAACCAAATAAAGAAGACATCATGGCAAGATAATGGTGGGAAAGTTTGTACAGCAGTGATTTTGAGGACTGGATTACTAAGTAAAGGACCTCCAGGTAAACTTGGGTAAGACAACCCCTTCTTTAAATGTTTTGAAGTTATAGTTGTTCTGGAAACATCTGTTTATGGTGATCTTTTCCTTACCTCTCTACATGCAAGGACTTTTGTCTGAAAGCTGGACTTTACGTTTAGGTGCAGGAGTTAGAAATTATTCTTCATGTAGAAAGTGGAGACTTCTGTTTGTGATGGTTTAAAGAATCCTTTTTCAGGATGAGGTAGGTTACAGTTGTCCACAGGCTTCTTATTGAGAATAGTCCTATTGAACACCTGAGTATTTGCAGGGTGGGAGAAGAAATCAGTGTTCAGAGAGAATGATTTTAACTTGTCCTTGTTTTGCCAAACCAAATATAGGAGTACGCTGGGCTGGTTAGTTCTTCTGGCAGAGATGGAGTAATGGGCAGGCTGTAAATGAGACTGACAAAATACAAAGAGTTTGTGGTGCTTGTGCTCTTTGTGTTTCAAGAGACTGATGTGCATGTGGATAAATAAACCAGCAAATGTAAAATCTGAAAAGCTTGTGATCCGCAGTTAGAAATGGAAAGAGATGACCTCTCCCCCCTACCATCTAACACTTAAGCAATGGGAACAGAAGGTCTAAAGGCCAGAGAATGTGTCCTGCTGTGCCTTGATGGTGGCCTGTGGTTAGTTTCAATGTTGTGGTAGTTGGCTTCGTAATTCGCTGTCTTTGTGTGGGTAAGGCCTTGCAAGGCTGTGAAGGAATTTTGGTCTCCTGAAGTGTTCACAGAGCGTCTTCAGGGTTGACGGTTATTTAACTTAAGCCTATAAAGCATGATTTCTCAAGATTTGTTTGTTAGCTCCATAGAGGCTACGACAGAAGGTACTTCTGAGGTGCCTTTGTATGTTTTCCAAATGGTATTAAAAACAGTGTGAGGCACGTACTGCAATTTGTCTGCTTAAAATTACCTGACAGAAGCAGTGATAGCAATTTAGCTGAAATAGTTCTCCTGGTCTCTGCTGGTGAGAGAGAGAACGCCTGAAATACTCCCAGGATTTCCTGCGTGCCTCCTGGTGTGCAAGAATTCTGTTCACATAGGAGGGTGTCAGAGATGTGCATTCAAGGAGGGAGAAAAGGAGCTGAATGACTTTCGCAGGTGTTTCCTTGTGCCTGATGGAGTTTCGATTTAACTTTAATTCTGTGAGCAGGTCCGATGCTGGCTCTACACTGCACTGATAGCTCTTCTTAAAGCATTCCATGGAATTTCAGGACTTGAGACAGACTTTTAGAGGATGCAGACACGGCTGCTGAGCTGAGAGGAATACATTGCATCTATCCACGTTAATTTTGAGTGATGTTTTCTTTAGTTACTTGGTGATGTGAATGTTTCCTGTAAACTTTATTTAGAGGAATTGGTATGCATTCTCTGCAATAAGTAATTTTAAAATGCTCTGTAGAAATACATTTAGGACTGCTTGCAGTTTTTTTGTCTCCTTCTGCTGAAGTCACTTTAAATCCATCACTCCAGCCTGTACAGTCATCAGGCAGAAGTCTTTCTGTGAAGGTAGATGAGTTGTTCCTGCATCAGTTTTGCTTGAGCATCCTAAAGACAGCCATGTAATCACATGTAGTAATGAAACCTATTGGAATTTTAGAGGAGCATCTAATCTTGTTGATCTGGCTAATGAGCAATGATTCAAGTGCTACAGATTGTAAAGGATCTGGTGTCGCCAGCAAGACGGAGAACAGATGCTGCTAAGAGAGGTAAGAGCAGCACTGGGATGTAGTCAGTGTTCCGAGTCATTTGCTGTAAATCAGAAATATCTTGGAGTTTGGTTGCAGTTAAATTAAGTGTGTGCTTGAGACTTACAAATGTTTTTTTGTTGTGGCATGTACAGCTGCCATCATTTGGCTTTGAACTATATTAAGCCTAATGATTATTGTTTTGCAACTGCAGCTTTCCTAAAGCAAATCCTGATGACAGAAACTCCATCTTCAGCATGATAAATGTCAGCATTTGTAACTGCTACTCGTGGTGTAAAGATCTTTTCCTTATTTCTCTGTGGTAAAAACGTTTTTCTTGTCCGGATAGCTCAGGCTGTGAAAATAGCAACTGCATTCTGTGTAATCCCATCAGAATAGTGGTTTTTTAGTGTCTTAATGCTCTAAATGAGAATAAGAGCAAAAATAGGCTGCTTTAGTACTTATGGAAATGAGAAAGACTGAAAGTCCACAGCTGCGCTGCTGTTTAGGTTTTACAGTTAGATTATTTCTAGATTACAACTAACTTCAAAATCCTAAATGGCTCTTACAAGTGTACAAAACATGACTTGAAATGCTCAATTATTGTTTGAAATGAATTGATGTTAAATGCATTTCTTGTTTTCCTCAGTGTGTTGAATGCTTGGTTAGTTTTGCTTCGCTGAAGTAGAGCTGCCCTTTGTGGTATCGGCATACTTACTAGGAACTGATGAAACACTTCTTATCTTTACTTTTACATCTTAGTTCTCTGCAACTGCTGAATATATGCTTTGTAGAAAAAGTAAATAATTTGTAGAGATGTCTGAAAAATGTAATTCCTTTCTTACTAGAATTAATTTTCCAGAACCACTTGATTTTTGTATTGAATAGATCATGAATAATTTAGGGTCTACAGCTTCTGTGTCTGACTGTTACTATGTCATTGTTCTGTTCTGCCCTTACATGTCATGTGTGGCTGTAGGCAAGTGCCTTTTATTTGAAATCACTCATAACATCAGGGTGCTGTAATTCTAATGAGTTAGTTCATGGAACACTTCGGTAAGAAAACAAAATGAGTAAAGGTAGAACTGGGCTCTGCTGTTATCCTCTTACTCTGGAAAACAAACAGGCATTTTAGATTGCATATAAGGAAGAAGCTCTGTACTGTGAGGGTGCTGAGGCACTGGAATGGGTTACCCAAAGAAGTTGTGAATGCTCCATGCCTGGCGGTGTTCAAGGCCAGGCTGGACAGAGCCTTGGGTGGCATGGTTTAGTGTGAGGTGGCCCTGCCCATGGCAGGGGGGGTGGAACTGGGTGATCTTAAGGTTCTTTCCAACCCTAACTATTCTATGATTCTATGATTTCATAAAGCAAAACTTCCTAAATACCACCTTTGATTTTGCCGTGATTGGTTGAACGTCCCGTGCAATAGCTGTATAGTTTCATCAGAGTGAATTACACCGGTTCTCTGCTCACTGTTCAGTTTTCATTTGTATACTTATACTCTGCTGTATTGGAGGAGAATGAAGGGGATGGGAGCTCTCCTTGCCTGTTGTGCACATAGTGAGCTAGTCAGGCTTGATGTTTATAGAAGTAGTGTAAGAACTGGTTTAAAGAGATAACACCAAAAAACAACAACAAAAAACTGTTTATTGGAACAGATTCAGTGGAATTGGAAGTGGAAACCTTGAAGAACATAAGGAAATGCTGATTTTCTCAGTTCTAAAGCTGTGAGCTTTTCTCTCCATTTGTTTTACTCCCTTGTTAAAAGACAGTAATTCTGGGTCACTGTTTGGGTGGTATTCTCAAGCTGCTAGTAACTGAGCTATTTAGATGTTAGCATTTACAGAACTTGGTAGTACATTTTGACAAGCAATATTAAGATCTTAACATTAAAAGAAAAGAATTCCAACATCCTGACAAATACATTGACAAAAGATGCAAAATGCTGACAGACTTGTGTGATAAATACAGCGATCTGAGTAGGCTTTAGTTGCATCTGGTGTATGTGAAGGGCTGTATTCTGCAGAAATGACTCATTCTTGTTATTGTTTTCAGTAAATGGAAAAATGTATTAGTAAAGGAAGAGTTGCTAGGAAGCCTGGTGTGAATATGAGGTGAATTCACCGAGACACAGGGATGATGTGTGAAGTGTTTACAAATGTGCTTTCAAATTGGTGTTGGGAGATGGAGAAGGTTTTTAATCCCGCTCCTGGGGTGCATCCTCTTATCCCCCTTCAAAAAGGGTGTTCATCATTGGAATTGAATTTATTGTGTGGAAGGCTGAAGTTCATTGTTTTCAACACAGGTGAGAAGCGTCTGTAAAATCTCTTGTCATGGAAAACAGGAACTCATGAAACTGAAAATAACAGAGCAGATACTTGCAGAAGGGCCCTTGCACATGGGGAGTGGAGGAAGAGCGCAGCCTTCAGTAGGGGCCTAAGTTGCACTTGGGAGCCGAATGTTGCAAAGTAGTATAATCACAGAATGGTTTGGGTCGGAGGGACCTTAAAGCTCATCCAGCTCCAGTCCCCTGCCCTGGGCAGGGACACCTCACCCTAAACCATGTTGCCCAAGGCTCATGTATCAATTGTATATTTCGTGTCTTGTGCCTAGTTTAAACCTGTTACTTTTTAAGGTTAAATGAATGTTCTAACTGTGTAACTATCTCTGTAAGTAGTACACAAGGCTGTGGGGGAAAGGATTCCTCCTGCCTGTGATTTTCCCAACATTTGCTTTCAGGCTGAGACCTAGAAACATCGTTGCCAGCCAAGAGTGTCTTTTTGCACCCATGGTTCCACAGCAGAAGCTTGCTGTAAGGTCTGTGTTAAGCATATAGAGAAGAAAGTCAGTCCCTACAGAAGTAATTCTTGCAGAATGTTATTTCAAAGAAACCCATCACTAACACTTCGTGGGTTGGGATGTGGATTTAATGGGATAGTTGCTGAGTCTTGATTGGTGTTCTACATGCCTGAGTTTTTCATTATGGCCCATGCCACCAGCTAAATCAGTTTTCAGTTTCTGTAGCACAAGAGTTGGTTTACAAACAGAAGACTAAATCCTGCAAAACAGTTAGGCAGTGTGAGTATGAGTATCCACCTTGCTGCCCAAGTTCTGTGGTTATGGTTTTGTGTTCAGTCTTTGAGTACTGAAGCTGACATCAGAAAACTCTTCAGTAAGTTCTTGCTTAGTGATACACGCAGTGAAAAAAATTCACCCTGTAACTGTGTTCCATAGTCTCCCAATTGCAGGTAAGCTGAGTATGTAGAGCTTTTTTTTTGCTTCTTTGGGTTTTTGGTGCTGGGAAAACCCACACCCTTATCACATGTAGGTAACGTCAGGTAAAGGAAAAAAGGGCCTCTCATCCATTTATTGTTAAAGGGTTAACACTTGCTCTGTATGTTTGAGGGTGAACATGAAGTTGTAAAGACATTTTGACGAGGATGCTGTTATTTGATTTCATGAGACCTGAATTTCTTAATTTATAAAATGGAAAGTCTGTCTTTGGATGAAGCCTTAAATCATGCCAGTATAACATTCTCTTGGTAAGCATTCTGATTCCAAAATAAACTTTCCACAAGATCTGAAACCTTTCTGAATGTCAAGAAAAATAATTCAAATGTTGCTTCTAGAGAAATCCATGTAGAGTACAAATTTATTTATTATTTTCTTTTTTCCATCACTAAAATCCTGGTTGAAATCCAAGTTGTTGAAAATAAGAAAGAAATATTCATGCTTCTTCCCTCCTTCCTTTTACAGATGGCTGCAGCAGAACTTAGTTGGCAACATCACCTTGATGTTAGGATATAAGAAGAGATGTTGTATTCAAATACTTCTAGCAGATGAGACAACTAAATTAAAATCATTGGCTTAAAAAGCCTTACAGTATTTTAGTGTGAGAGAGGAATCTGGGAGAAAACTTTGGTTTGATTTTTTTAGGGACTGCAAGAGGAGACACATGTTTGGTCACTGCAGTATTTGGGCTGTAAGCCAAAGATAACGCTCATCAGGGATCCCCTGTATATTTCTTTAGGTGGTATATCTTATCACAGCCTTCGAGTTTTCAGACAAAGCTTATGGATATCTCAGTTTCAAATACAACTTTCATTCTGGAAATGTGGGCCTGTGAGGTATGTAAATGTTGGGCCAGATAAGGATAATCATGTTTAAGTGTGCCAGTAATAGCTCACACTTGGGTTCGCTTGCAGATGGTACCATGGCAGAACCTTAGACTTGGCAAGAAATCTGCAGTCTGGTTTTGGTTTATTTCTTTTGGAATGGGCTAAGTCGATTCATTGCAAGACAGAGAACATAAAATAAAGGTCCGACATCAAGTAGTCGTGGTATTTGCTCGTTACCTTTGGTGGCAGAGAAGATACAATCAAATGCATTCCCTCAAAGGCAACTGGTGAAACAGCGGAAATTCCTTTCACAGTCTCTTGATTTTTCTGTTTGTTACAACATCTGAGAATTTTTCCTCTTGAAGGTTTCAGGCTTACCTGAATTTCTTCTTTAATTTTTTTTAATTACATCCTTTTCCTTTCTATTTCTTAGGTTATAACTTTTTAATTTAGTATTTTATTTGGAAGTGACTTTTGTTTTATATATCTGAGAACTAATTTTTTTCCTCTTCAGTTTCTGATTATAGGAATTTGTTTCACTCCTTTAGAATCACCCCACTTTTACATACGATGAACACCGTGTAGGAAATGTTTATCTAAAATCAAAATCTTAGTACTTCTTGATTTTTGCCCTAGACTCTCATAAGAGCAGAGCTGTATGTCATTGCAGTTTGCTTTCAAGTTGGGTTCCACAAACTGGTTAACTGGAGCATGCAGCCTAAAGCTTGGGAAGTTCTTGAGGAATTTCTGGGACAAGTTCTTGACCATCACTGACCAGTATCTCATTTGTGCTAAGGTTGGCCCAATTTTGCAAGCTTGTATCTATCATAGCCCAGCCTGTATCTTCTGTGATTCTTCCTTCAGTCCGTGTTTATGTGATTTCATTATACACAGAGTTTTCCTCAATCTTTCCTTTCAAATACAATCACCTCTCCTACCCTGTGGTGTCTTCTGATTGACAAAATCATTATTTAATGGTATTTTAAGTTGAAAGAACCGTAAGAAAAACTTCAGCTTCCTTGGAGTGTAGCTAGATAGAGGTAGAAAATAAGTCTTCTCATTCAAGTGTACCTAGAAAGGCTGATGTGAAAAGTTACTATATTTAAAAGATAGGTGAGATTACGGTAATCTAGTGTGACATCTTGCTTGAAGACAGGCTGTTGACTATAGCAGTTCAACCCTACAACCAGCGTTACTACAGTTCACGTGAATATGAATGAAAGTTGGGTAGCCATGGGCATTTTGTTGTTGAAGGCATACCGCCATAATCCAGATCAGGTATTTTAACTGAGAAATGCTGGGTAGAAGTAAAGGTTTTCTAGACATGTCTACATGTCTTGAATTACTCTGGTTTTTAGAGGTTAAGTGGGCAGTGGAGAAGATAAGGCCAGAATGTGGATGAACTCTGACAGCAGGGAGTTAAATATATTTTCTTGTGTGTCATTAAATACGGAATTCTGCCCCTGGCAGCCAAGATAACTTACTGTATTCTGCAGCTCCTCAGTACATATACATGGCTTCATTATTCACCAATGTGACCAAATTTAAGTGTATTTCAACAGGCTCTACTGATACCATTATTTCTGTATTAGTTAGGCCTGTTGGATGTGGTTTCACAGATTATTAATGGAGCAGAAGTGACTCGTCTCAAAGATTCACTCCTGCTCTGCTTCTCACTTTGTCTTCTCATCCTGATTCAAATCCCTGTAGAGCTTCACAGTCACAGTACAGCCATACAGTGATTTGAATTGGGAAGCGGATGCCAATTCAACTATGCTTTTTTCTTTCTTGTTGAGCTACTTTTGATCAGTTGTAACTACCACAGTTGCTGATGCAGGTTCACAAATGCACATGCCAGCTCAGATCAGCAGCCAGCAGTGGGATGTGAGTAGGTACATGGAAGCCTTCGCCAGTGATACTGGCCCATGCTGGTGTAAAATGGAGGCTTGCTACTGCAAGAATATGAAGACTTTATCTGATGGTGATATGAACACAAGCAAGTAATGATACAGTTGGATCATTGGACAGCTGGACACAGTGACTCACTCTTATTTCTGTGGCTGGCATTCACTGCCTCTCACTTTGAAAAATAATAACTTTCATGGGATACATGTACATTATGGCTTTTCTGTTGCATTTCTTATCCTGACAATTCATTGCCCTTTTAGTTTGCTTTTTAAAAAAAGAAAAAAATGCTTTAAATATTTCATTCTTCTCACTTGTGTGATGCCAGATGCAGTGATTAGGAAAGGTCACAGTGCTGCTCAGCCATATGTAGCTGTTAATGACTGACTTCAGTGTCTGTTTATTTGGTCTTTGATTATTAGGTAGGTAGCATTATCATTTAACGAAGTACTTAGGTGTTGTATCTTGGGGATTGATCTGTGGCTTAGCAGAATAAATACAGACAGCTTGAATTTGATTTACCTATGGAAGAGCTACAGAAAAATGAAGTACTACTTGTTCTTTCTGTGTGCAGTAATGTTGGTCAACTGAACTGATTTACAAGAAAGAAGACACAGCAAAGACAACTGATCTCCAGCTTCATACTGTAATTTGTTATATCCAGTATGTGTTAGAGATATTTTTTTTGGGGGGGACTCTAAACCCACAAACTGTCAATTGTAATATTCTCAATAATCCTGAAATACAACTTCAGGTTTCTTATTTGCATGTATGGGAAATATGGTAACATAAAATATTCCCATAAAAAAGTAGGTTTGAAAAAGAAGGAGGAATAAGGAACAGTGCAGTAACGTAACAGGGAAAACCACACCAGGTTCTCAGTGTGTTTCTGCTAGATGGGACAAAAGTTCAGTTTGGTAGAACTAAGCACAGCCGTGCTGGCATCAGTGAAGCTGAGCTGACTTGCTCTGTGTGTGTGTGTTGTGGTGGTTCCAAAGCTCCAAAAAACATTCCTTGTTTCCTTAGGGGGGATGTGTGTATTTGTATGTAGCTACCGAGTTAACAATTCTTGTCCTGTAGATAAAATGACACATTTAAAGTACTGGAAATGAGTTGTGGATAGGTTGGGGGTTTTCTGGTGTTTTGGCTCTACTTTTCTATAGGTTCACTTGCTGGAATTGCTGACTGCTGAAGTTAATTTCAATCCATCCAGGGATGGTCAAATGTAAAGCAATAGTGAGCTGCAAAGCCTGGACTGGTTTCACTGATGTTGCAAGAGTCTAAACAAGGCTCTCTTCATCTAGGGTTAAAAATCTCCAATAGAAGTATACCTTTGTATAATTTTTATTGACACAAAATAGTAAAAAATGGAAGCAAGCAATATGCAAGCTAAAAAGGCTGATGATAAATGGCTGCAATTTGCTGTTTATCCTCTTATAGTAAGAGGACGTAGAATCATAGAATGGTTTGGGTTGCAAAGGACCTTAAGATCATTTCATTCCAACCCCCTTCCATGGGTAGAGATGCCTCACACTAGACTGTGTCACCCAAGGTTCTGTCCAGCCTGCCCTTGAACACTGCCAGGGGTGGAGCATTTACTATTTCTTTGGGCAGCCTGTGCCAGTGCCTCACCACCTTCACAGTAAAGAACTTCTTCCTTATATGTAACCTGAACTTCCCCTGTTTTAGTTTAAACCCATTACCCCTTATTGTATCGCTGCAGTCCCTGTAGAATCAATCCACATTTTGTGGTTCTCAGTCCTGCGGGCAGTGGGATGCCCTGTGTGGCCTTAAGAGCTTTGTACAACTCAAATTCATTGGTTTGCTCCTAGCTACCAGATAAGGAGAAACAAGAGAACCAAAGCCTTGTATTAAATCTGTTTTTAAGACTTGTGGTGTTGAGGATCAGTTTAATCTTTACCCATTGCAGATGTGTGCTGTTAAACCCATCTGGACTTAGTTTGTGTATCCCTTGGGACTGTTGCTGGCCTGGAGCTGCAGGACTTGCATGGACTAACCCTTGTGGGCTCACTGCAACAGAGGGAACCTGCCAGCTGGGTGGAAAGACCAACTGAAACCAAGGTGGCTTTACTGGCTTTCTGGAAAGCAGGAGCACAGCTGTGTCTTGAGGAGTCAGGGATTCATTCACGTGTTTGCCTAAAGTTTCAGAAGGTTAATGGGTTACACAGTTTTGAGCTGGTAAGGGGAATGGATGTGGGTTTCTGGTTTCAGTGATACTGCAGCCCAGACAAGGATTCTGTTCTGCCCAAGGCACTTGTCCAATATGTTTGCAATAGACACGAGACCTTGAGCCTGGATGTGAAAATGGCAAAATGCTCCCATGTCCTATACCTTTCCTTATGTAGCTGCTCTCGTGCTTTCGTTGTGCTGTGAATAAATGCCGAGACATTTTAGTTTTGGATTTGGAGGCATGTGAACAGGTTGAGAAGCTGTGCCTGAAGGATCCAGAACAACAAGCTTCATTCTGTGTCTTGCATTTTCATAGTTCAGGTGAACATATTTTTCTGACCTTGATTTTTGGTAAGATCATGGCAATTGTGCATGTGCTGTTTTCAGGGGTGTACAGCTTCTTTCTCTTTTTTTTTTTTCCCTTAATCTTTTTTTTCTTTCTTCCTGAAAATGTTGGGTTTCCAGTATCTTATCCTCATGCTTATGAAATTTGGACTCTAATGGTAAATATGAATGCTAGTGTCCATGTTTATTGGTTGTGAAGCTTGCACAAAATTTGATACATTTACAGCTTAAGAAGGTGACAGTTTTGTTTGTTAAATCGCAGTGGATAGGAACAAGCAACAGTGCAGAGATAGGGAATGAATTTGCCTAATTTTAATAACTTAAAATGTGGTGAATATTTCAAAGTGACAGGGGCTTAGCTGGACATGTTCTACAACAGACAATTACAGCATTTGGGTGGATGAATGGTGTTTTGGTGTACACTGACAATTCACACACTTCCTGGATGTCTTACCTGGCCTGTCCATAGTATTTTATGTCCTGGTGAGCTTTTAGATCTTTTGGTATAGCTGCAAAGCATCCATACTTCTTGAATCGGATAACATAGCCATTTCTTTTCTTAGCTGATCATGTCTAACAGTGAATAAAAATCTTGGTTTCTCAGTGGAATAGGTTCCCCTGTTCTGTCCTTCTTCCTGCAAGCGCAAGCATCACAGAATCACAGAATGGTCTTGGTTGGAAAGGATCTTAAGATCATCCAGTTCCAACCCCCCTGCCATGGTCAGGGATGCCTCACACTAAACCATGTCACCCAAGGCTCTGTCCAGCCTGGCCTTGAACACTGCCAGGGATGGGGCATTCACCACTTCCTTGGGCAACCCATTCCAGTGCCTCAGCACCCTCACAGTAAAGAACTTCTTCCTTATATCTAACCTAAACTTCCTTTGGTTAAGTAAACCCACTTCCCCTTGTCTTATCGCAACATCTGAAAGGAATTATCTGTCAGCACTCATATTAAACTCCATAAAAATGTTGATTTGAACTGACTTTCCAGATCAAACAGAAAACTTAATTAATGCCAGTTAATTAAATTCTTGGTGGAAATGAGAAAATAAGTACACAGATGCCCAAGATTGCTGCTGTCTGTGCTAATAAAGCAGCTAACGAAGCATTTTCTAGCTGTACCTGGAGGGGGTAGGTCCTTGGTGGAATGATTTCCTCAAGGAACTAACCCTGCTAGCATCTGCATCATGTCCCAGGTGATGCAGGTTTGTTTTTCCTGCTGTTACTGTCTGCAGCATTATTACCTGGCAATGTAAGTAAAATAGCCATGAAGACACTGGATTGCACTCACTCCTTTCCAGAAGGTGACATCTGAATCAGATTTTATGGTCACTTAACTCTTCACTGCAGGCCACAGTGATGATGAGTGTGATACAGATCTTGGAACCTGCCAGCTATTTGGGCTCTGTGTGCACACATGGGCTCTGCTGTAAAACATATCCGGGCTCACTGACCGCAGTTCTTACGAGCAGCTTCTGTCCATATGGAGAAGCTCATTGATATTCAGCTTGTAGACTTTTAATGCTTTTGTTTGGCAGATACCACTGCAGAACCGCTGCTGGGTTGCAGGTGTTTTCCTGCTGCCACTTGCAAGTAGCTCGAGTGCATACTTCATGTGGAATTTGCAGTCTGAGCAGTAAATCTACAAGAGTTATTTGAAGAGTCATACAGGATTTAATTGTGCTTTTAGTCTCGGGGTGTTCTGAAGACCTTGGGGGGTGTTTGTAGCTTTTAAGGCAGGTACAATCTCAATGCAGGAAGTTGAAACCACTTGTCCTTGGGGAGTAATGTTGTGTGGAGTGCTTGATACTTCTCTCTCCCTTCCCTGGTGTGGGTTTTTGGGGGGTGGGTTGTGGGGTTTTTTGGTTTTTGTTTTTTTTTTTTTTTTTTTGCATGGTCTTTACTCCATGTGACTATAATGCAGATATTAATGAAATCTAGCTGGAATCATAGGAAATCTCTTGATTTCCTTTTGTTTTAATGCTTCATTTTAAAATAGGCTTATAGTTACGAATATAAAAGTTAAGTGTTTTTCTTTCTCAGCATTCAGTAATAGAGGTGTAAGTGATGCCTGTGCATTCCTGTAGTGCATTCCATCAGTGCAGACACTGGTTATATGTGAATGTGAAGTGTTCAAAATGTAATCTTTCTGTCTTCTCCAAAATGAAGTGGCAGAGGCCCATAAACTATGGGTTCATTACACTGCAAAGCTTTCTTCATTTATTGACTGGCATGTATTTTTAACTTGGAAATAGAAGGGAAATATGTTTTTTTCCCTTTGTTTTTAGATGAGACACATTTTTCTTTTGGGATATACATAAAGAACCAGGCAAAATTAATATGTAAGCATTGAGGGGAGGAGGGAGAACCCAAACGTGAACAGGCAAGTTTCCCCATGTCTGCATCTACACTGTGTGCTAGGGCACTCTTTTCCATGCTACTTTATCTCCCTTTTGTCACTATTTTCCAGAGGTTAAGGCTAAGTTTCAGGCTTGTTTTTAGAAGTATATTCTTCAGAATTGTGTTTTTAATGCCTGGTTCACGGACTCTGTCACTGTTAGAAGCATAGCTTTTGTTCTGAAACCTATTTTTTGAGTGGGAAATAGCAGTAGTCTGGAGGAAACAGTTACAGTACAGTTCCTGGGTCTCCACAGGAATGTGAGAAATTGCCTTAATGTGAGACTTCCCCTTTCTGACAGAAAAGGAAATACTGTTTGTACTAACGAAGGGCCTTTGGTAAGATGAATACGCTGTGATCTTTCATAGAGAAATATTTTTATTAGTGGAACAATTCTTCATCATTTTTAAGTGTTGAGTGGTTTTGAGATGCTTCCAGGACTCCCCAGTGTGTGCTGTACTGCTGATGTCAGGCACTGCACTTTGCTGGGTGATGGATAAATGGCTGCACCGTTGCTCTGTGTCCTCATTTTTCTCCTTCTAAAAAGAAAAGAAACCTGACTAATCTTTTCCTTTTTCTGCTGACAGCTGTACATTGAAAAGACTTTAACATGTGTTGAAAAACCTCTCTATGCTGCAGCTGCACTGAGTCCTGGAGCCACCGTGTCTCATCACTCAGGAAAAGAGCATGTTGTATGGAGCGTGGGTTACACAAAGCAAAGATACATAGATCAATAAAAATGTTTCTGTCAATTCTATGCTATGAATTAGTACCCTTGTTAGGTTCTAAACTACGTGGCATGAATGCTAGTTGGGAGCTTGCTGAATCTATAGCTGCAAAGCAAAAAAGCTATGCAGACTCCAATTCCCATTGCTATTTATTGTATAGGCGTTGGAATGACCTTCTAAACTGTGCAGTGATAATTGCCTGGTTTACATAATGTAGAAAGCTTCACAGAAGAGTATCTGTAGCGATGGAACATGCATTAAAAATCATTGTCTGGTAACTAATAAGAATGTAAAGCCTTTCTATAAATAGTGCACATGGGCTCTGAAGGGAAAAATGAGCAAATATGCTTAGGCAAATCAAAGGATGACTGGTTGTGCTCGGCTTGTGCTGTGTATTTAATAGCAGCTTCCAGACTGTGTCCATGTTAGCAAGTAACATGGCACTGTAGTGACAGATCCAGAGTGGAAAACTGAGGGTCCAGCATCCCTCTGTGTTTCAGCAGGTTTTTTTTCCAGGCTAGATCAAACCTCAGCCTTATTCTTTGCGCAGGACATAACTTAAGAGTGCTCTCGCAGATAGTTGAACATGGAAAGAATCCAGTTTTGCATACTTCCATGTTGCTTCCCAGCACAAACTGGAGAACAGTAAATAGAGATGATCTGGAGATTTGCTCTTCCAATCTAAACTACAGTGCTATTTATAGAATTGTATGGAACATCAGTAGTCTTTTACCCCAGATTTATGATCTTGACATTGGACAGAATATCTTCATGAGCTTTTTTAGGACTAAGTGGAAGTTCTAGTATGATAGATATTTCAGGGGCAGAAAGGGTCAAGAGATTATGCATTCATGTGCTGAAGACTGACACAACTTGTGTATGCCTGTGCTCCACCTGTTAAGATTAAGTGCCAGTTTCAAGGGAGAGTTACCCAGATATCCACCTGCAGCCTGGGGCAGACCCCACGCCACAGCAGGAGGATGTGCTGTGACGGAAACTGCAGCTTGTGTATATCTGCTTCTGGCAGGAGCCGTGGCCCCTGGAGAGGAGCCCACACAGGAACAGGTTTTCTGGCAGGAACAGCAGCTGGTGGGAAGGACCCACACTGGAACAGTTTGTGAGGGACTGTATCCTGTGGGAGGGACTCCATGCTGGAGCAGGGGAAAAGCGTGAGGAGGAAGGAGCAGCAAAGACAAAGTGTTACAGGCTGACCAAACCCCGCATTTCCCCATTCCCGTGTGCCGCTCGGGGTGGGGAGGAAATGGAAGAGTTGGGACCAAAGGAGTGAAGCTGAGCCTGGGAAGGAGGCATTGCTTCTCAGTTAACTTCCCTGAGCCAAGTCTGGTTTGCTGATGAGGGTGGTTGGTAAGTGATTTCCCTGTCTAGCTCAACCCATCTCATCTTACTTTCTCCCTCTGTCACGCTGAGTAGAGCAAGTGAGAGCAGCTCGGGGGGCATCTGGCAGTCAGCCACCACAACCCACTACAGCTACACCAAAGGTGCTGGCACACTTACACATTGCAAGTGTGGTGGTGTGCGAGTTCTTTCCAGTCTGAGTTCCCTTAAACTGTAGGTGATGGAAGCACAAGCCAGGTGATCAGTTCTGTTTTTCTTGTTGCGGATGGCAGTGTAACTCATATGATCCTGTTTACTGCACAGCCCAGAGCAGCAACTTGCAGCAGAGCAATGTCTTGTTCAGCAGGTGCTGTAAATCCAGGGTGGGATGTCTGAATGATGTCCTCCTACAGTTCTCTTTCTGCTCTCTTAATGTACTGCTGGATTTATCTGTCCATGGCCAAAAACCCCTTCTTAACACTTCCAACTACCAATCTGTACTAACTGGTTTTGAAACAGTGTCTATTGGTAAGGCAGCAGATTTCTTTTAAACAGTTTTAGCTGCTAAGTGTTAGAACTACTGAAGTCATTGCTGCCATTTGGAAAACTCAACAAATTATCCCTCTTGCACAGTAGCTACAGAAATGGCATGATATGGGAAGCTTGTAAGAGATAGAATCGAATTAGTATTAATGGGAATACACTTGAGTGTGAGGTGGTTTGGAGGGATGTGCAGGTGGACAAGGAGGACACAACATTTATTTGCCGTATCTTAAAACATTCCTGCTTCTGTGGAATTGTTATTTAATAGTGATTTGGTTTGGGCTTTGTTTGACTGACTGCTTTTCTTGGCAGTTTCTGATTCCTTTTTAATTTAAAGTAACTTTTCTGCAGTATTGTGTATGAGCTTCCCCTTGCCAACTTACTTTTGCCTGCCTTTTATCTGTCATGCAGCTTTCATCAGTTAAGTTCCATAGATTTCTTATTTATGGGAAACCAGTTGTTTCCAATTAAAAATCGGGAAAAAAATTATAAATCAGCTTCAGATTTGAGAATAATTTAATACAAAGATGTTACAAAATTGTTGTAACATGAAATCTGTTTCAGTTCTCTTTTATTATTTTGAATGTTTTTTTTTCCTCCACAAGTAAAACAACTGCAGCTGAGTTTGTTTCCAAACCATTCTTCATTCCAAGAAAACTTGGTCTAAATCCTTTAGTTCCATGTGAAAAGCTGTGTTTAGTATTCTATTTATAGGAACATACATGCTTGAACTTAAAATACTGATGGCTAATGATGAATATACATCATACAGGAACTCCTGGTATAGAAGTAGTAATGACATACCAGTTTCAGTGAGAAATAGCTGCTTCTGAGGTCCAAGAATCCAAAGTTCTTGCTTGCCTGAAGTGCTGATACAGATTGTACCTGGCAGTCAGAGCAGCGCAGCAGCTTATAAATGTGGGAGCTCCCTATTTGTATAGTATCTGTATTAATTAAATTGAGCTGCCTAAAAGGTGGAACCAATTCAGAGTCACCTTATTTGTATCCCTTTCATGCTGGTGTTTTTCTACAGGTCTCAGTTGTGTGAGCTTTGGAGAAATAGCTGTTTTTCTCCCTGTATACGGTGGTGTGGTTTTTGTCATTCAGAAAGTTACTTACAGTTCAGTGGACCCCTTTACACTAACTTTGGCACAGCCTCGTGTGCCCTATTTCTTCTCCATCCTTCTCAGCCTGTGCAGTTTTTGCCTCTGTATTCACAGAAAGGAAATTTCCATGAATTTTCCTTTAGGTTTTAGATTTATTTAGTTCTGTGTTCATTTCAGCACTGTTTGTGTGCGCAGAGAGATACAAAATGCTGCTGATCTACCGTACAGGTGGGAAGGATGGAAATAGAGGCAAGGCAGTGGGGAAGTAGATACTCAAATCTGATGGGGTTAGTTGTAGAACAACATAGAAAACTCAGAGCAGCTCAATAACTTTTTCATGTATTTTAGTTCCTTTTTGGGTTGTTATTTGTAGTTTTGCACATTAAAATACTTATGATAGAAGGTATCTTGTAAAATCCATTTCTGTTGACTTTAAGTCCCTTACGCCTTACTGATAAAGTTGCTTTAACTTGTCAGCCAATTATATTCTGGCAGTTTTTTACATCATCCTATTAAAATGCCATTCCCCAAAGAACACATCACCCTTCCCTCCCTCCCCCTGGCTTTCTATATCTTCTTTTCATACTGTTTGCATTTGTCCTTTTCATTAAGTATGACTTCATGTCAGTTGTCAGTCTTCTGTTTTTCTAGTCTCAGAAAGGGTTATATTGCCAGAAAGCATTAAACAGATCATTGGTCTGACAGCGTGTTCTGTGGCAAGGTACAAGTTGCAGTGGGCAGGCTGTATTTCCATTGACCCTGAAACTCTGGCTTTTGTACCTCTGTGTGCTGCAGCCTTCAGTTGTATCCCCAGCATCTGAATAGACATGGAGCACTCAGAACCATAGTAGCCTTTCATTACATTCCCACCAACAAAGTTTTGATTTAATAAAACCTTATTAGTTGGGGTGCAAATCCATGTGTTTGTCCTGTGCCTTTACTTAAATTCCTTGAAGATCTATCCCTTTATCTGAAGAAAAAGGTGGCTTAGTTTGTGTTGGAGCCTGTGATTCAGTGAAACGCCACCTCAGCTCAGTAGCCCCTGCTGAATAGTGGCTGTTTGTGATAGTGTTTTAATCGGGGAGAGAACTTCCCCCAGGACATGCATCTGACTCATTTTTCAGAGAAACCTATCAACAGCACATCTGAGATGGCTTGAATGGCACCATGGGATTAACCAGCCTATTGTACCTCAGGTACAAAGTACCCTGTAACGCTTTTGTTTTTCTACATTTTTATAGCACATACTATAACAATAATGTCAACTGTTGGTCCCTATTGCCAACTTCCAGGTTTCATGTCCTCTTCCAAAACAGCAGGTGTTGGCAAATAAAGAGTGTGTGTGAGTAATTTTATAGTGCTCACTAGTTACACCCCTTGTGGTTTCATGTGCCCAGAAAGAAAATGAGGTAGGGAAAGAGTGAGCAGAACTTCAAGGCTAAGTGCAGCTTTGAGGTAGGCTGAATTCTTTGTAAATTCCTTCAAGAACTTGGTTGCATGACAAAAAGTTTGCTGTTAAATTAACTTATTTCAGAAAATATTCTAAACCAGCAGAAGCATTTGGTAATTTTCACTCACAGTCAGACTTATGTGCTGTCAGAGGAAAACCGTACTTCTGCTAAAGAGGGAAGAGGTGATGAAAGGCTCAAATCTGATGGCCCTGGAGTGGTAACTCTTAATCCTTCCAAAATGCCATAACTAAAGCAATAACCTTTTCATTTCCCATCCTGTTGATAGACCTTTTGGGAATACTTTTGCAGAGGTGATGCCTTGGTTTACTGCATTGGAGTTCCCTGTTTCAAGCTGATCCTTTGGCTTTTTTTATAGTAACATCAGAGATGTAAGCTGGGATTTTAATGTATACTGAAGAAATGTCTTCAGTGGCAAGGTAAGAGGGAACCAAAATCATAACCAAGATAGGTTTTTTCCCCTCCCAAGTTATTTTGGGTTTAACATTCGGGTTGTGAAGTTGATTTTCAGAATGGCTGTTACAGCTCATGGGAGGGTTCCCTGTCTGACCACTGTGGCTACAAAAAGGGGTTTTAAAGGTGATTTATGTACCAGGTGCTTTGTCCAGTAAGTTTTCTGTCTGCTGGTTGGAGTTTGAGCTCAAAGCTATCTTTCTGTGAAGGGTTGAGTTCTGATATTCGTTGATGTTTGGGTAACCAGTCAGCCCTGTTGCCCCAGGTCTGTCCAGGCAGCACAAAGGAGAACCTGAACCCTCCCAAAGTGCTGAATATCCTTATTGCTTGTGTACACACACAGAGCACACAGTGGGTGGATCTGGGTTTAGATCTCAACTTGTGCTTCCCTGACTACAGATGTGCTGTTCCCCTGCACCCTGCTGGAGAGGACAGCTTGTGCCTGCCCTGTGGGAGGGTTCTGCAGTTCCTCTGCTTTCACTGGGTTACGGGATGCTTGTTTTCCTAGATGCAGCTCCATGGGCTCAACCAAGTCTTGACTCCTGCTGTGGATTTGGATTCTGTAAGGGATTTTCAGAGACTGAAAAGGGATCTGTTTGGAATGAAGCAGGTGGTTGAGCGGGGCTGACAGCCATAAAAGGCTTGCTTTGTGTATTATTCTAGATCTAATCCTTGTAACTTGAAATAGGTGTTGTCAAAGTATTGCATCAGTGTTCAGGGTAGATGAAGTAGACTTTCTTCTGTGTACTAAGTTCAAAACCACTTTTTAGCCATTTCAGGGCATGTTCTCATGAGATATTAGAGTCTACGACAAACGGTCAGATTTTTTGGGGCTGTGGATTTGGGTTTTTGGGGAGATTTTTTTTAACACTATAGTGTGGTAAAAGGCTAGGTCTTCATTGGTAGGTTTAGTGCATCATTGACTTCAGCATTAACAAATAAATGGATTTTTGCTTGATGCCTGTGCACAAGGCCTGGACTAGAATTAACTGTGTTTTTGTCTTGTACCAAAATCTTCCTAAGGCCATTGCAGCGAGTACTGATAGCTCTTCATATTGCACCAGTACTGAAATAAAAGTTCTGATTTTGAGAGAGGTAGGATTGAAAACTTCATGATAGTTCTGGGAGTGTCATTAAGGCATCTCGCTGTAATCTTACTCAAAATTAGTAAAAAGTAAGTATTGATAATATCTGTGGATGCATTGATTACTAAAGTACTTGTTTTTGTGCAACAGTAGAATAAAGTAATAATTGTCTTTCTTGTAAAATGCTTTCAGAGTATCCAAAGAATGAACCCAGTGGTACATCTCACATATATCTCCTTCAAATAAGAGATCCCAAACCTCTGGAGAATTCTGTTCTGCTTAATCTGTGTTGCCCATTAAAAGCAAGTATTCAGGCAGTGCCTTTTATTTTTGCTTTGTGGTCCTGTGTAACTGCAGCTTGGTCCTTGCCTCTCATTGATAATGGGATCTCAGCATGGCCTGTGCTGATTGTTCTCAGTGTGAAAAGATTTCCTTTTGTGTCCAACCGTATTCTCCCCGAAATAACTTGTGCCCATTGCCTCCGTGACTCCTTGTAAAAAGGAGTTTCCATGTTCTTTGTAGCCACCCTTTCAATACTGTGGAACCTGATGATAAGGGCTCTCCTGAGCCATCTTTTCTCCAGGCTGAACAAACCCAGCTCTCTCAGCCTTTCCTCATATGGCCTCCCAGTCCTTGAATCATCTTTGTGGCCCTTCTCTGGACACTCTCCAGCCCATACACAGCTTTTTTGTAGAGCAGGGACCAAAACTGACCACAGTATTGCAGGTGTGGCCTGACGAGTGCTGAGCAGAGTGGGCCAATGACATCTTTATCTCTGCTGGTGATGCCCTTGTTGATGCAGCCGAGCATCCTTTATGTTAGTAAGTGTTTTCACGGGTGTGGACAGATTTGTACTGGTATTGCTGAATCCCAGCATGAATGTACCCCAAGTTCCATTTGGTGGGCATGCCACTGGGCTTTATTGCAGCCTCTGCTGCATATTCCCTCAGCTTGAGGCTGGGACCTGAATGGCACAGGGCAGCAAGGCCCTAATTCCTGTTTCGCATGGGAAATGCGTGGCTGTTTACTTTGTTCTGTTTACCAGTCCTCACTGAAAACAACAGAACCTCGTTGTCTGTCACTGACTTCCTTTTCTTGGAGCAAGGATGAAGAAACTGATAGCAGCATTTTCTTCCCTCAACAGACTTGTTTACCTTTCATTTGACTGTTTCTTGTTCCTCCAGCCCTTCCTATAGCCACTTCATAAATACAAAATCCCATCAATATAGTGCTTCTATTAAGATAATTTCAAACGTTTAGAGGGGATTTCAGTCTCTTTTTTCTTTTTCTCTCCCAAATTTAATTTTAGTTTTTAGTAGTGACTGACAGATACTTTAAGTAGCTGATTACTCAGATCTTCCAAAGCAACTCTGCTTTGTGCTGTGGAAGCATGACTGATGCTGTAAGCAGGCGGGTACCTAAATCTCCCTTGATTTCTTTTTGCAGACTTACTCAACTTACCATAGAGTCACCAAGAGTGGGTTTAGTGTCACAGGAGCTTCTTGGTGCCATTCAGACTTTTCATAGGATTTGGTTAGAGGATCCTATTTGTATTTAGGTTATTACTGCAGTTAAAGTGTTTATCTGCTCAAAGATGAATAGTGCAGAGACAGAGACACTGAAGAAAGCTGTTCAGCAAGGGTGAGGAGAGCTGTAGTGTGTAACTCAGTATCTTTTTTGTGGAAACACTTACATTAAGATTGTAATTAAAGGTGAACAGGTGAGGGGACCTTTCAGCTCCTCTGTAGCTGATACTGTGATTCCTGATGGTTCCTTCAGTGTATCACCTGTATTGGTGGAGGGGAGGTATCAGATATGCGCTGGATCACAACTGCTTGTCCAGGAGCCTATAATAACTTGTGTAACTTTTGCTGGAATAAAGCAAGAAATGCTTTTTTGTCCTGACAGAAGTGCAGTACTTAAGATTTTATTTTCCTGTGGTGTACTGGGGTGAAACTGGGCTTAAAACATCCACATAACTGCTGAGGTCTCCTTCCTGTGTCAGAGGCTATGCCCAGACAGGCAGAGCATCTGGAGACTGAGGCTGAAGTGTAAACAGTGCCTGAAGGCTGGTTTTCTCATGCTTTTGTGGATGTTCTCATCCCTGGGTACCTCATAATGTCTCTTCCAAGAGAAGGCAGAAGAATGAAAGACTGGTAGTGTATGCGCAGCTGGTGGGTAAAAGCTGGTACTGTCAGTAACTGCTCTTCCTTTGAGGTCCAACAACAAGGTTTCAGCAGCCTGTTTGAGCAAGAACATAGCATCAGCAATTAAGTAATACTTGTGGTCACTGGGCAGGTCCAGGGGAGTTTCTTCTTCCCCATGGTGCTGGTAGACTTTTACTCCTGTCACTTGAGTCAGTGCTGGTGTTTTTCTGAGCTGGCTTGGAACTTTTTAGTCTTATTAATTGACAGAATAACATTTACTGCAAAACCCAAGCCCTTCTTTTCTTCTTGCTTTAATCAGTTAAATTGGCTGTGTAATTAAGTGATGAGTTAGACTGTGTGTACCTCAGTGTTCAAAGGTTGTCTGTGTAGGGGAACAAACCTTTTTATTCTAGCCAGTGAAATGATACAAATATAGGTGCAACTTCTGCAAGTAGAAAACTTCAACTTCTCTGTCCCTGGAGAAGAAACAAAACAGCTTCCTCTAAAGTGAAGAGCGCCTTTCAAAAACTCCTTCCAGAGGGTACATGAGCGTTGTTTTGGTGATGCTTTAAGCTGGGAAGAGACTTCACATCATTAACACTGCATTTTATAATATAATGATTGTTTGCTCCATTAACTTTGACTAATGCTGAGATAAAAATGATTAATTGCCAGACTTCACGCAATTAGTGCCATGTGGCATCCGACTACTTCTATTTAAATCTGTTGATGTGGGAAGCGTAACTCTTACTGTGAAATGTTCTGCCTTGTGTCAGAATCTGAAATATTGGAACCATTTTCGTGTTTAAATTGATACCGCAAATCTTAGTGCTGTGGAAGCATTAACAGTCTACTGCTAGTGAAGGTCTCCAATAGAGGAAATGTGAAATTGCATCTGAAATGATGTCAAAGTTTCAGATAATGTTTTTAAATGTTTTTGATTTATGTTGCTGGGAAAAAACTGATTTTTGTATGTCATCCTGATGTATGGCATTGGGAAAACAAAGAGGAAATTTAGTGCAGAGAACTCTTTTGTTTGATCTTGCTGAAAGATCACTCTGCTTGTATGTTTAGTGGTCTCTCATGGCTAAAAGAAGTAGGAGTAAAGAAGGGATATTTCAGTTTTCAAAAGCCTCTGGGAACTGCAGGTGTAATACACTGTTAAAGTACGAGGGATCAAAGAAAAAGAGGCATTTTCAGCTAAATTTGTTTATAAATACCTGAGAAGGCACTAGTGTGGAAAGGATGACTTGACTTCTATTAGGTTGAGGGTAAAATTGCTGAGGTATTCCTGCTTTCTGTCTGCCAGCGCTGCTTCTGTCAAGTGTCCGATCTTCACATATAACACAGTGGCTGATCTGCAGCATACTCAATTAAGTCATTAATTGTAAAAGCTAGGACTAGTACTGGGAAAGGTCATGGATTTCAAGGGGAGTGTGGGAGTAATGCTCATGGGCTGTAGATGATACATTACATGCTACAGTGGGATCAGGTCTAGCCACAGTATGAGTTCCAGGAAATTTAATATTTGGAAGACTGTAAAATGATTTCCATGTAGTAGAAAACCTCCTGTGTTTTTCCATGAAGGCTCTATCTTTGTTGTTTCTTTGCTGCTGGGTTATGATGTGTTGCAGAAACAAGGCTTGCTCTATGTCACTGAACAGTGAGAATGTAAATCTGTTCCGCACACCCCCTGGGCAGCTGTTTGTGGGGCTCACTTGACTTCAGTCAGCAGAGCCTTTCCATCTCCATAAAGACAAAATGTATAGGTGAATGACCACTTGGAATGGTCATAATGCTGCCCTTTGACAGCAGTGAGGAAAGATTAAAATAGGAATAAACTGTCGAAAAGGCCAGATACCAACTACACTCTTGGGAAGGAGGAGAACAAAGGGTGATTTAGGCTTAGACATAAGACATGAGGCACTTGTTGCACAAGTCAGACCAGTCTTTACTACTGGCAAGCCCCTAATTATACCCAGCCCAAGTCTTTACATTTGTAAAGTCTATTAGGAGCTGTCATAAGTGTTTCAGCTGGTGTTGACAGAGTCCTGGGCAGGAGGGTGGCTTGTGCGTTGGGTTTGTTTTCCTCTTTTCCTTTCAAGAAAGGAGCATTGTTCAAAACTGGGTTTACTCCTTTTGCTGTAGCTTGTCACAGATTAGCAATTACGGTTTGTACTGGCTTTGCAACTGATTATGTTAACCTTCAGCAAATTAATTATCTTTTGGCTCAGGACCGCACACACACCACTTTGTAAAATGGAATTACAGTAGAATCCTGCCAGTTCTTGTCACTCCACTGTGTAACCTTTGTGGTAACATTCATAAGGCTTAATAGTGAGCTGGTGACATGAGTGTTCAGACTGCAGCTTCCAGCTGGCTCTGTTGTAGGCATAGCTGATGGAGATGATTGAGTTTTAAGGTGTACTTATTTGTGTGAAATGCATATAAAGATAATTGCAAATGAAGACTAAGTAAAAGGCCAAGTTGTTTTTTATTAGATGACGTTCTTTTTCTGGTTTATTGCTGGTTTATTCTGAGTTCTTTCAGTGCTCTGTTAACTGATACATGTTAGCAAGGCTGTGTTGTTAAAAATAGTCACAGACAGATTGCAATAACTGATGAATATTAGGAGAGTTCTTCTAAATCCTTTACTCAGTTGCTGCTTAAAAGAAAGATCGTAAGAGCAGTTGATTTAAATTCTGTGCAGTATATATTGGACTCCTAAACTCTAATTTCATGTTTTGATACAGGCTTCCTCTATGGAATATTGCTTAGCAGGGCTGCCTTGGTTTCCTTGCTCTTGCTTTGAGTCCTTTGGGGATCAGTTGAAAATTGCTTGGAGGTAGTTTGCATTTGGAGTTAATTCTCCTGATTTCCAAAGTGACCATTTTCCACTGGTGTCTGTGCAATATCTCACAGGGGATGCTGCAGAATGCAAACATTCTGCTACCCGTTACTCCTCATGCAGTAAAACTACAACTAGGTAGTTAGATGCCACTTCTCTGAGGTTCTACTCAGAAGAAATGCTGATTGTTAAGGAGAGAAAGAATGTGTGTGTGTTGCTGTTGGAATGTTTGGGGTTTTTGGTGCAAACCATAGTAGAACATAATGATTTTCATTAATAGCTTTTCTTCCTCTTTAGCGCTTTTTTTTTTCCCCCTGATTTTTGAGTAGAGATAAATTTCACGCCAAAATCTTGCCTTATCTGTCTGTGAGTCTGCTTGAAAGCGCCCACAGAAATACATATGCTAAACCTGAAAGACTGAAGAAAAATATCGGTGTAATGTATCTCTTAGTTTTTGCTGAATGTGCATGGTGGATGTGGTGAAAGAGTATCAGTGATGTTAAGGAGCGAGTTGTTTTTAAGTGCTGAAAGTATGTGTTGAGGGAGTTAACCTGGAACGAGTGCTCACGCTGTCATTGTGTGTGAGATCTTTTTGTCTTCCCCATAAATATGCTTTCAGGTAAGGCAACAGCCAGTAGTTGGATTTACAAAACCAGTTCAGTAATTCTATCATGAGAAAAATGGAAGGTGATTTTTGTGTAGCAGGAATATTCCTGCTGTGTGCGTATGGATGTTGGCAGTAAGAAAATGCCACTTCTGAAGTAAACATGTCTGGTGGTGCATATCACACTAGCTCAGTGTAAACTCATCACGAAGCCATAGACTAAACTACTGACACTTGGATTGGGTAGGCTCCATGAATGCTAGTTAGTGGTAAGGACCAAGGAGCTGCTGCCAGTTTCCAGGCTCAGGGCTCTGCCAGGCAATGTGGGGAGGAACATTAAAACAATTGACGGAACTTCTTTTTCCATTCCCTGGGGGAGAAAAAGAATAGTCCAATGCACTTGATCAGATCTCCTGTTCCTGGCATTCTAACACTTTTCAGGGTGCAAGGAAACCACAGAACAATGTCGACAGGGACCTGTCATGATCATTTGGTCCTACCCCACTGCTCAAACAGGGTCACCTACAGCCAGTTGCCCTGGACCATGTCCACACAGCTTTTGAGAGTCTCCAAGGATGGAGACTCCACAAAGCTCCCTGGGTGACCTGTGCCAGTGCTTGGTCACCCTCACAGTGACAAGTGTTTCGTGATGTTCAGAGGGAACCTCCAGAGTTTCAGTTCGTGCTCATGGCCTCTGGTCCTGTCAGTGGGTACCGCTGGGAAGAGCCTGGCTCCATCCTCTTTGCACCCTCTCTTCAGGTATTTATATACAATGATAACATCCCCCTGAGCCTTTTCTTTTCCACGCTGAGCAGTCACACTAGTGGGCTTTTTGTTGGTAAAACAGAAGTTGCTGGAATGAAAGAGCTGGAAGCCTGCACAGGTCTCCCAAGCCAGGTCTGGTAGCGTGTGTGCTCTGATTTGCTTAGGTTAAGAAATGGAATTGGCTAGCTTCTGGCTGTAAGCATCACATAGGAGCTGATATTTTGCTTGAGAGATCATATGTAAGGACTGAAACCTGTGCAGGAGAACAGCCTGATGTGTGTGTCCTTGAATACTGGGCATGGAGGTTTATTTTTCAGGTTTTTAGGATGCAGATGAATTCTGCCAACATTAAATCTTGATTTTCTTTCTGCTTTCATCAACAAAAATGTTCTTTTCAGCTCCTGACTTCCCAGATATTTCAGGTCTCCAAGATACCCTGAATAATAAAGGGGTTTTAAACAGAAAACCTGTAAAATCTCCGTCCTGTAAGCAGAGAATGCCAAGCAGTTACAGGGATCTGAAGCATCTTTTTTAGTTACTGAATTCCACGGTTTAAGTAGCTAGCAGAAACGGGGAACTTCAAGCCCCATTTCTAGGAAGTCCTTTAAATAAGGTGCTTTTCATGCAGCACTTGGTAAATTCCAGTCCGAATTCTTTCCCCAGAGCGTTAACAGTGATGTGTCACAGGAGCCGTCCTCTGAGGCTATTTGTTCAAATCGTCTTGTTTATTCTTAGCTGGAATGCAGGGCTGTGGGCTGTGGTGGAGAACACCAGCATGGGGCCTGCATGACACTTGTGAACAAACAGCATCTTTGTTCCAGTATCTGCCACTCGCGTAGCTGTAGAGGGGCAGTGTCTGCAGAAAGGAGCAGCACATGGCAGGTGGCTCGGTTCTGTGGAGCAAATGCTGTGAGAGGAGGAGGAGGAGGAGAGCTTTCCCTATTTGTTTTTGATAAAGTGATTCAGAACATGGTCCAGAAACACAGATTTACTTCATGAAGACTAAACCAGAGCTTTACAAGGACAGGGCAGAAATCTGCAATCTAAAGACTGGTAAAATGTTGTTTTGTTTTATGTACTGGTCTTGAGCTGTTTGTTACGTGCTGGTTTACTTCTTTCTCTTTTCAGGTTAGTGATAACTGAGTTTTAAATACTTCAGTAGTATTAAAGTAGATAATTATGTTCAATGATGGAACAAATGGAGCTCAGTTAGCTTCTGGAAATACTGTTTTCCTGAGAAAATTTCCCTTGCTGAATAAAAGGGATTGATTTCTAAGTAACTATTTCACTTTTATGTTAGAAGTTCCTCTCTCTGCCTGAAGAGAAAAATAAAGTATAATAAATAATGCTTAATCTCTTCTGTACAGAGCAAGCTTAATATCTATGTGCTGGCATTTATCAAGGTTTTTCCTTTTGAACATTGTCTACCCACAACAAAATACTATTAAGTGCACGTCATGCCTTTTATTTCATTGTTTGTGGGAATGGACTTGAAGGAAAATAAACAGCCTGAGTATTAAAGGGACTCTGATTTGACCAGAGACTTAGAAAATGTTTTGTTTATTGCTCTGATATGTGCTTTGGATGTGTAGATGTGTAGCAGCTGGTGGTGGTGCCTGCAGACACACAGGAATTTGTGCCAGTGTAGCTCTTTGTGCACTGGAATGTGTAATGTGCAAACAAGCAAGAATTTGAGTGAAGTAATGGAAAACAAATTGGCATGTTCCAAGTCTTTGGGGTTTTAAACTGCTCCATAGTGAGGATAGGTCAAGAAGCAAAAAAAAGGGAGAAATCTTTCCAGGATTTGGGATGAGATTGCGCAGGATGCTGTTAGCATTGCTGCTGGGGGTGTTGGCTGACAGCTGCTCAACATGAGCCACCTGGTGCCCAGGTGGGCAAGAAGGCCAAGAGCATCCTGGCCTGTATCAGCACCAGTGCAGCAGCAGGGCCAGGGCAGGGATTGTGCCCCTATGCTGGGCACTGGTGAGGCCGCACCTTGAATCCTGTGTTCAGCTCTGGGTCCCTCACTGCGAGAGAGACCTTGAGGTGCTGGAGCAGGGCCAGAGAAGGGCAACGGAGCTGGAGCAGGGCCTGGAGCACAGTGTGATGGGGAACGGCTGAGGGACCTGGGGGGTTCAGATGGAGAAGAGAAGGCTCAGGGGGACCTGATGGCTCCCTCCAACTGCCTGACAGGAGGATGGAGCCAGGAGGGGGCTGGGCTCTGCTCCCAAGGAAGAACGGATGGGACAAGAGGAAATGGTCTCAAGGTGTACCAGGGCAGATTTAGACTGGATATTAGGAAACATGTTCACCACAAGGGTTGTCAAGCACTGAACAGGCTGTCCAAGGAAGTGGTGGAGTCACCATCCCTGGAGGTATTTAAAAATACATGTAGATGCGTCACGTAAGGACATTGTTTTGTGGCAGATGTGCAGTGTTGATAGTTAGACTTGATCTTAAAGGCCTTCTCCAACTTAAATGGTTCTATTATTCTACTTTAATTTATAGCACATCTGTAAGAGGCAATTTACCTGCAGTCCTGTGTCAGCTCTGAGTTAAGAAGGGCATGGAGCTGTTGGAGTGAGTCCAGAGGAGGCCACGAAGATGCTGCAAGGGCTGGAGCAGCTCTGCTCTGGAGCCAGGCTGAGAGAGCTGGGCTAGGGCAGCCTGGACAAGAGAAGGCTCCTGA
>WYDI02001241.1:0-24810 GCA_009867235.2 Psittacus erithacus
GGGGCAGCCACAGCTTCTCTGGGCCCCCTGTGCCAGCGCCTCAGCACCCTCCCAGGGAAGAGCTTCTGCCTAAGAGCCCATCTCAGTCTCCCCTCCGAGGGAGGGTGAAATCTCACCGCAGCTGTGGGCAGTTTGTTTTCCAGCACCGGAGGGACCTGCGCAAGGGTTTAACCTGAGCTGGTGCTGGCGCATCCTCCCCACACGGTGGCAATATCTGCTCGGATAGTGCGGAGACCGCGGGGCGATGCTGCTGCTCGCCGGCTCCGCTCGCCCAGATAAAGCGGTTGTCGCCCAGAAATGGGTGGGTTTCACTTGTTTGCCCTGCTTTGCTTTGGCTGTGTTGGTGTTGCTGCAGGGGTGAAGGGGGGTGGGCAGCATCCTGCCTTTTCTCTGTACAGGGTAATGCGTGGGGTCAGAGGGACACGAGGTGGGTTTTGCTCCAGGGAGATGGTGGCTGTGTCCATGGCAAGGACTATGGGTGGCAGGGCAGGGGACTGGGCTGCTCTGGGGTGAAAGTCTCTCTCCGGCTTCATTCCCCATCCCGGAACTGGATTTAGCTTCATGGTAAGGGTTGGTCCGGAGCTTTGTGTGAAGCTGGAGCTTCTGAGGCTTCCTCCAAGCAAAGGCCCTGGGGACCCAAGAGGTCCCTTGGAGCCTCACACACCCCTGCACCAAGTGCCTCAGAGGTGGAGGGTTGCTGAGAGCCTCATCCAGGCTGTGACCTGCCCTGGCTGGTCCTTGCTGGGTTCTAGAGGTGAGCAGCTTTTTGGCTACAAGGGTTGAGATTTCCAAGTGTTTTCCCACTCTTGATTGGGATAAAAGTTGTTTTGGAGGCAGTGGAAAATCCACAGAGCCATCTGATTGCTCAGCCTTTTTTCTTCCTGCCTCTTCAAAAACACTGGCTTGACCTCTCTTAACATTCTTTCCCTATAAATTAAATGGCAAACTGGAATGTATTATAAAGGAAGAAAAACTCCAGTGCATTTCTCCTTGGCCCTTTAACAGGGCAACTTTTCCACCCTGATAATTTCAAGCAAAAGAGTTCCATCTCAACCAGTTGGAATTCTCAATGAAAAATATTGAATCCAAACATTCCCAAACAGCCCAACTGTTACCAACTAACAGATGCACCCGTGTTCATTAGCCTGGATGCTCATAGGAGCTGAGCAGCATCACTGGGCTGAGTGTGCATCCCTGCTCTGCAGCCGAGTGTTCCTGGTTCTGTGGGCGAGTGTTGGGAACGTGCAGCTCCAATGTGTGTTTCTGGCATAGGAAATACCTTGTAAAGGAGATGGTGCCTTTGTGTCTTCCAGCCCTTTTCCTGCTCCTAGCCTGGTGGTGCGTCTGGGAAAGGGAGGATTGGCCAGGCTGGATGGGGCTTGGAGCAAGCTGCTCTGGTGCAAGCATTCCTGCCTGTGGCAAGGGGTTGGGACTGGATGAGCTTTAAGGTCCCTTCCAACATGAACCACTCTGGGATTCTGTGATTTCTTGGAGCAGGAGGGTTCAGGGTGGCAGCCACTGTGCTCTTTCATTGCACTCAATACGTTGTGCTGGCCTTGGTGTGTTGTTCTGGGTGCTGGGGGTAAGCACTGTGTCTGCACAACCAGAGATGGGTCTGTCCTGCACGGATGGATGCGATGGGCAAAGGGAGGAGGGTGGCATCCAGCTCACACAAGGGGGATCAAGGTCCTAGGGTGTTTCCCATGGTCAGGGGTGAGCGATGGGGTCTCGCACCCCTCTCCAACCCATCACCTCTAAAGGTGGTGACCACTTCCCTTCATGTTTCATGGGCAGCACCTCGATGTCCATTAATGCAGACATTTGATGGACCCAGCCAAGCTTCCAGACACTGGATATAGGGCTGTGGGGTGCAACCCCTCCAGGTCTGCTGCTGTTCTCCCTTTCCTCCCCATACCCGTGATGCTCCCGAGACAAAAGCCAAACCAACCACTTCTATTTCAAAACACGAAGTAAAATTAACAGGGGAGTGAGGGGGGGAGGCAATGGGGGGAACGAAGCTCTTCTAAAGAGCACCAAATTGTGTTGCTATGGAAACGGGAGGAGAAGCCCAGTAGCTGATGCTCTCCTGGGGCTCGGGGCCGGCTGTACCAGCTCGATGTTTTCTCATCTCTCATTCTTCTCTTTTTTTCCTGTGTTGTTGTGGGGTTTTTTTTCCCCCTTTCTGCCCTTTTGGAAGCTCTCTTGGTGGCTTTCCACCGGCTGATGGCCCTGGCTGCCACCTCGGGGGGTCTCTGCCTTAGATTTGCCCACAGGGCTGTAGGCAGGAGGCTTCCTCTGCCAGTGCCCAGCTCCTGCCTGCCTGGAGGTCGTCTGAGCTGTTTGGTTTGGGGCACACAGGAGGAAGAACCCCCACACCTCATCCTCCTTGCAGCAACTCCACTCTTTAGCGCTGTCTGAAACCAAAATGTGCTTTAAAAGCCCCAGTCCCCTCCTAAACCTCTCTGTGTGTGGTGATGGTTGCAGGCTGTCTGCAGGCTCAAGTGCATGTTGGGTATGTTTAGCTGCGAATAGTGCTGCTTCCCAGCAGCTCCTATGGTTTGGGTGACTCCGAGCACCCATAGGTGTAACTCCAGGACCAGTCCTTGCCTGTGTGTGGACACTTGCACTTGGATCTTTGGCAAACCTGACTCCCAGCGTTTTCCAGCCTAGCTGAGCATCCTCAGAGTGCAGCCGGATGGTTTGGGACACTCATGGCTATCGACCCCTCTGTAAGCTGCGGCTCCCAGCAGCTCCTCTCCCAGTGTTGGTGCTGGGTTTGGAGATGCCATCATGTGGCATCACTGGGAGTGAGGAGGGAGCTCATGTTCACACTGAGCTTTGGTTTCCCCAGCGTTCCCAAGTCTTGTCCTCCCTGAATGGAAGCTGCCATGAAGGAGAATTGCTGCGGGGTGAGTCCTGCAACATCTGCTCTTGTTGCTTGATGTGTGTGTGTGCCCTTGGCCTTGTAGAATTCCTAAAACTGGGTCAGAGGGACCCTGGGGAGAGGACAAAGCTGTTGCTGGGTGTGTGGCTGGAGGCAGGGTTAAAGCTGCAGGCACTGCTGCCTGGAGCACAGGGACCTGTTGTCACCTGCTCATCTGATCAGGTGAAAATCTGCCACCCATCACTCGCCATCATCTCTGCTTGTGTAGTTCACACCCTTAAAGGCATTTCAGTCTGAGCAGAAGGCACTGCAAGCTTTTGACTTCAGGGAAGCATTGATTGAAACATCTGCAAGGCCAATTTACCCACTGATGACTCCAAAATCAAATCACTTCAGTCCATGTTAGGACCTGAAAGAGTGTGTGGGTGCAGAGGTAGCAAGGAGGATCCCCCTGCTCCAGGCAGCTGCTTTATGTTGGCTCTAGAAGTAGTTGGCAAAGTATTTAGGGGTGGGGAAAGATGCTGTGGAAAGTAATATTTAATCAGCCCCAAGAGGAGCATTAATTTGCAGTCTTAATTTGAAGCCTTGCCAGAGCCTGTTGTATTCCTACACCGTTTAGCATAAAATAGGTCTAGAAGCTAATTTGTAGGTCACGGTGATTTGATTGCATATGGAAGGCTGTGATAGCCCAGACTGGGAGGCTTTGGGGAGGAGGGTGATGGCATGGGAGCTGGGTACCAATTACCACCTGCCCCATGAGCATCCCTTCTCCATCCCTCACCTCCTTTTCTCCTTTAAAGTAGTGGTAATGCCACCACTCTGCTCCTGGCTTTGCTCATGAGGGTTCATGAGATGCTCTGAGCTTTCTGCATGAGTGGAGGCTGTGCTCATCACATTCCCTTTCTCCAGGCTCTCTGACCTTCTCTGGATGTTTCATGTCCTCCTGGCTATAACCCAGCTTATAACAACTCCGCAGCTCCACATCCCTCTCGTGTTGTTGCCCCCAGAGCTCATTGCAGTCAGCATCCCCCTTCCCTCCCATGCTCCCTCATCAGACTCCGGACTCGCCAGCAGCTCTCGGGAAGCTGCGCCCAACCTCTCCTGTGTCTGGAGAGCTGTCTCCAGAGAACACTACAGATTTATAGTATAATAGCATCAGCAAGGCACTGAGCCCATCAGAGTGGTCCTACCCCCCCACCCCAGTCAGAAGAGGGGAGTGGATGCAGCCCCTCTGTCTGCAGCCTGGCCGTAAACCACTCCAAAATGCCCAAATAAGCAGTCAACCTGGACCCCGTGCCGATACATCCCATGTCCCCCGGGAGTGTCAGGCTCTTCCCTTTGCTCCGCATGAGGTAATGCTCCCAGATAGTTCTGTACCCGCTCAGCAAATAGCTGCCAAGCTGCTCAGTGAGGAATAGAGGTTACAGGAGGTAGGAGGTGGCTCTGGCTCACTTGTTGGGTTTATGCTAAAGAGCTGAAGAAAGAGCTCTTCTTTGAAAAGCAAGGGAAACCCTGTCACTGTTAGCACCATTTGATGCTCTAAACTGCAGATCAGTCCTGCTTGTTTCCAGGCAGCCTCTTCCTACATGTAGGTATGTCTCCTGGGGTAGATGGAGCTCATCTGTAGCTCTGGATATTCCTGGTATGCTGGGGCAGAGCTCAGCAATGGCATTACTTGAGCAAGTGGGAACCAAATGCTCCCAAACTGCGCTAAAGGGCGGTCATGAGAAAAGATGCTGCTTTATAAAGCTGATTTTTTTAAACCCATCTGAAATACTTTGCCAATCCATCAGTCCTTTCCTCCAGGACTCCTTTCCTCCTTTGCCTCTGCACTTTGCCTTTGCTGCGGGACACCTTTGCAGGGAGCTGGTCCCCATCACTTGGGTGACCAGTCAACCTCTCCATCCTGCTTCTTTGCGCCAGGGATGGTGGGTCTCCCCTCTGCACAGCTCTGCACCAGTCTGCTTAAGCTGTGCCCATGACAGTGTGTTTCTTATACTAGGTGGGCTTGTTTCCTTAGGGAGATGCTTTCTCCTCAGCCTCTGCCGCCAGCCTCTGGCGACATGGCTAACAAGGAATTGCAGGACGGGGGAGCTGGAGGGGACCTTAAAAGGTAATCTCGTTTATCCCTTGCCCTAAGGCAGGATCAACTATTCCTATATGATTTCTGACAGATATTTGTCTGCCTTGTTCTTAAAAGGCTCCGGTGATGGAGATCCCCCTCCAGCCTCCCTGGCCTGTCTGTCGCAGGGCTCTAATAGTCCTTATTATTAGAAAGTTTTTCTTCCTATCTAGTCAAAATCTCTCTTGCTGCAGTTTAAGCCCATTATTTCCACAGCAGACACAAAGAACAGATTATTCCTGTCCTCTCCTGCTGCCCTTTATGTCTTTGAGGACTTTTCATCACGTCTCCCTCGGTCTCCTCTCATTCAGACCAAATAAACCCTGGTGTCACCAGCCTGCCAGCTGCCTCCCCCCTTTCCATGGGTGACAGTGCTGTGGGATGGGGTTTGCTCAGTCAGCTTCAATGGGCGAAGCTACAGCAGCATCTGCTCCAAGCCAGGGAGGAGCTGCTCACAAGTGGCATTTGGATGTGTTTTCCTCCTCCTTTGGGAAGCTGTGACCTGTGTATGCTTCCTACAGGGTCACCAGGGAGCTTTGGGGAGGTGGTGGTGCCTTTGTGCAATAGCTATGGAAACTGCAGAGCCGCCGGAGGCAGGGCTGGGCTCTGCTGCAAGTGCTGTGCCACATCTGCCTGGAGCCAGGCTCAGGACTCGCTGGAAGAGGCCAAATGCGTGCTGATGGACCCGTGTTGTCCTCATGCTGGGGTGTTTTGTTGGGGCTTCTGGCAGAGGAGGACCCAGCTTGGTGGTTGCTGCCATCCTCATCCCTCCCATGCCCTGGGATGGAGCCCTTGGCACATCTGATGCTGGCCGGGGATGGATGCGTGCCACAGGGATGGACAAACACCTCCACTGCTGCCAAACTCACTCAGCCTCAGGAAACCTGAAAGAAACATCCACGTATTCCCTACCTGCTTTATCCCAGATCTCTCCATTCCCACTAACTGCCCATTCCCCCCATCTTCTAAGCAACCCTGCCTGCTTTCACCACCCCACCCCACCTTCTAGCTCCCTGTGGCTTCCCTGGAACTACCCAGCTCCCAAGTGCCCTCCATCCAAGCGCTGACCCCTTGCTTAGGCTGCAGCTCCCATTCGCACAGTTGATGTTTAATCACCAACCTGCCTGACACATCTCTTCCCTGCCGTCAGCACGTTGCAGTGTAATGACTGTTTTGTTCCTGGCTGTCAGCTTTGCAGGAAGCAGTTTGCCGATAATCCAGGAGAGGAAATGTGGAGTTTTTCCACACCCACCCCTCTATTCTTCTGGGCTTCTTAAATATATGTATAAAGCGTGTGGTTTTCAGGCATAGCAATTATTGGTGTTTAAGAGGGTGGGCATCCCCACCTCTTCCCCCTGCATCCCTGTGGTGATGAGCTTGGCTTACTGGGATACGGAATCTTTATACTCTGTGCTTCAGGCATTTTATCAAAGCAGGAAGTGGAGCAATGGGAACTTTGGGGTCTTCTGCACCATTAATGGGGAAAAAAATCACTTAGGAAAGCACTGTGGCTTTGGAGATGCCAGCAGTCCTGACACCAGTGGAGATGATGCTGGCCCACCCATGTGGGTTGCCTGGTTATTACCCTGGCTCCACATGCAGGTGGGGAGGATCCTGGTTTCCGTCCGTCTCTGAGTGTAACAGCAGCTCATGCTGACTCCTGTCTGGCTTAGGAGATTCACCACTATTTTGTGGTCCAGCATTATGGTTCACCAAGGTTTTCATTAGGCAAATCAATGAGCCACAGCATCCTGGTGATGCCTTGGTCATTGGAAAAGCATAAATAATGCTGAGGCCTGTTGTGTCTCCAGGGCAACAGAAGCGGCCATCAAAAGGTCTGGTTTCTGTGCAGAAAACCCGAAATCTGTCATTCTGGTGGGTTCTGGGCTCAAAAACCACCATCCCTCTACTTGTTTGCAGACCTTGCTTGTGCGATTGTTAACATCAGCTCAGTGCAATCCGGGCAGGGCTGGAAGAGCCGCGTTGATCCAGCTTTTCCTGAAGTCCAATGATTTCTTTTGGGGGGGAAATCCTTTAGGCTTTGCCAGCTAAAGGTTCAGGCAGTAACTTCTGCCACCTGCAGCTGCTCTATGCAGTGAATGGGCTTAACTTTTCCTTCCATTGAGCCGGAGAAAAATACTTGGCAGGTTCCTTGGCTGTGATGAAGTGCGATTACCTCTGGATCCGGACTCGCTTGCAGCAGCTATTAGCACCATGGCAGTGGCAGGGAGCTGCTTTACAGCCAGGTGTGCTGGGTGGATGCTCACCTTGTAGGGCCTGTTGGCTATTGAGATGCAGAGGGGTTGTGGAGCTGTAGGTGCTGCTGAGCACCGTGGTCCCAGCTCCTTCCCTTCTCCTTGGTTAATGGCAGCCTTCAGCCCTGCAAGATGATGGATGAAGGAGAAGCGACTGGTCACAGTGCCTGTGTGGATGAGGTTGTTACCCAAAAGCCTGGGTAGTGGTGTGCAAGCCTCATGCAGTGAGACAGGTTTTCCATGCTACTTGCACAGCCAGCTCTGCCTGCAGGCTCTTCCATCCCAAGAATATGATTTATTTGCTGCATCTTCTGGCCTCAAGTGGTATTGAGCAGGTTTATTGGAGAGCTGGTTTCTAGGCAGGTTGAATTAAGGATGGGAGCTTGTAAGCACTTATTTTTCTTTCATCTCCTCCTTGCTCTTTCTCTGCTTGACTCTGAGCTTTTTTAGGGATGACTTCCCAGGTCCTGGGGTCAGAAACTGATGTGAATGGAGCCAGACAAAACCTGACCAACTATGAGGTCCTGGTTTCTCCCTGGTCTGCACCTCCTTTTTGTGCCTAGCCCTGGATGCCCACGATGCTCATGCTGTGCAGACCAGGCTGTGGTTGCCAGAGCTCATGCAGACTGAATGGACTCATCTCAGGACGATGAAGGTAAACCATTTCTTCTGCAAACTGGTACCCAGCTTTCATAAGAGCACTAAAAAAGTCCCACAGAGCACAACAGCTTGTGAGAGCCTCCCCACCACCCACCTTCCCTTAGAGGCAGGCAAGCATGGATAGCCCAAAAATAGAGATGAAGAGTCCCTGAGGAAGCATATGGCAGATGGGACCAGATCCCTGACTATCGGGTGTTCTGTCAGTGCTTTAGTTGGATGATCATCCTCCCTGCTTAGCTTTTAAGTATTGTGCTATTCCTCATGCTGAGGGGATAGGCTCTGCCTGTTGGGTTAATGCCCGTGAGGGCTTCTGAGGACTATGAGGACTTAGTGATATAGAAGATAGATTAGAGAGGTTTCCCCAACATTTTAAAGCTGTGATGCCTTTTGAAGTTTCCTTAAAGGAGAAGCCTCATGAGGAGCAGGGGGGATTAGCTGGAAGAAACCAGAAGAGAGCAATCGTGTTGTTGCACCAGAGCATCCCTGGGTTTCAAACTGCAAATGGCACTTGAATATTCCCATCCTGTTGTAAAGTTCTCCTAATAAAGCACTCACTGGAGCTTGTTTCCCCCATCTCCTCCTCTTATTTCTTGTTTTCTTTTGCTCATCAGCTTCTGAAAAGTGACTGATGGCTTTGCCTCCTGGTCAGAGCTGGGTTAAAGGGGGTATGAGCCTTTCCTGGCTGCCTTTTGTGGGCTGGAAGTCTAAGTAGTGTCTTTGGCAGCTCTGAACCGAGTGCCTGGCTATGCAAGCACAACCCATGGGCTTCCGGGTATCTTTGTGTTGGGCTGGACTGCGATCTCCCATGCCAGCCATTGTTTTTGGGATGCAGCTTGTCTGTGCAGTGCCTTGTGCCACACCAGCATGGCAACAAAACATGCAATGCAAAGCTGTGGGGCTCTCCTGAGCCCTCCTAATGGCCCTGGTGCCCATCATGCATCTTGTAACCCCAAGTGGGACTTGATGCTGAAGACAGGGAGCAGCTCCCATCCCGGGAATTGCAGCTGGCTCTTGTGTGTAGGTTGTTAGTCTCTTGCAAGCACCATGGATGCTAAGCCTGGGCAGATCTGGGAAGGGGCTCTGGGCCTTTGCACGCAGCATGGAGCAGGTAGGACCACTGTGAGTTGGCTGTGCCAGATGTTCTTGCTAGGTACAAGTAAGCACAGGCTGCCTCCATCCTTGGCTTTGCTATGCCAGGAAACAAACTTGCGTTGAAGCAGTGGCTGCATCCAGGATTTAATTAGCTCCGGCTGCCAAGCCCAACCCTGATAAGATCACATTGAAGGTAAATGTGAGTGGTGTTTCTATCCTAAACAGCATCACATCAGGAAGTCCTTTGAGGCTTAGATGCAGGCAGGGAACGTCTGTGCTCCTGTCCCACGGCGGCATTCCCGTTCTGGTTTGGGCCATGACTTCATGTGCTTTGGTTTAGTTTTCTAGCTCTGTTCCTTCTGATGCAGCTGATGCTCCCCAGGGCGAGGCACTGAGCTCTTGCCTCTGTTCAGGCTCTCCTGGTCATAGTCCAAGCCAAGCCCGAGTCCTGTCACATCAGTCCTGGCATGGGGTGAGCTGAGCTCACTCGTCCTCTGCAGCTCCCCTTGCATCATGCATCCAACTGCTGCATCTCCTCCAGCTCATGGGGCTGAACATCCTCTTCACAGCCTCAAATACCTGCAGCCAGGCAGGCTCCACTGCACCAACCCATGTTTGCTAATTCCCACGGACTGCAGAGGCTCGTATCCCTGTCGGAGCTATGGATATGCCCTTTGCAGCTGCTATCCTGGGGATCAGCCTGTCTCTGATTTAAAGGTACAGTCTGCTGGCAGTTGCTGCTGCGTTTCATGAAAACAAGGGAAGGAAAAGTCCATTGGAGCTGGTTTCCTCAGGGGTCACCAGCTCTTTGAGATGGATTCCCCACTCAGGTGGCTTTGTGTGCACCTCTGGACATTCCCTGGGACATTCCAGGGAGTTTCTCTCCAGGTGGAGGAGACCAGGGCAAGGAAGCTGGGAAGGAGGGGGTACTCCTGTATAAACCAAATGGGAAGGAGGGGGTACTCCTGTATAAAACAAATGGGAAGGAGGGGGTACTCCTGTATAAACCAAATGGGAAGGAGGGTGTGTTCCTGTATAGACCGAATGGGGAGAGCGCCATGAGCACAGGAAGATGCTGCCGCCTTCATAGGGAAGAGGAGAGCCGCAGCCACCAGCTTTAGCTTTTCAGGAAAAGCTTTTTCCCACCCTGTGCTTTTCAGACTTCTCAAAAGTTTTCCTCATTTGCACTGGGATGAACCCAAGTTTTCTCGAAATCTTTGCCAAAATCCTTCTTTTTCTGTGTGACAGGAGAGAGAGAATCAACAACATCTGAATTGCCAAGTCCAGAGCAGTGAGTCAGTGGGAAGCAAGAAGCAAACTTCGTGCGATGCTCCCGTTGCTCATCGATCGCAGTGGAGCACATCATCCCAAACTGCCTCCCATCGCTGGCCCTCCTGGGGTGAGCACAGCATGGTGCCGGGGGAAAGCAGGCTGCAGGCGTGCTTTGGCATCGACCTGGCCCTGTTAACCCATATGGAAAGGCAGATCCCTGTAAGCTCCTTAACTCCATGTGCATTGCAGTCCTGGAGTGTTGCTGGAAATGGTACCAAGTCTCTGACCCCGATTGAAGCACGATTGAGCTGCTGGCATTGGGGAGCTCATCCTCTAAGTCTGGAGAAACCTCTAGCAAACCACTGACACATCTCCTATCCCTTCTGACCCAGATTTCTGGTTCTTTCTGCTACAGAAATAGCCTTCAAACTCACTCTTTTTAGACATTTCCACCTCCCAGCGTGGCTGCCCTGTGCAGTGCATCATTCACACGCATCCTCCCACCCAGGGCAAGCTCCTCTTTGTACCCTGGGTGTCATGAGCAGCACAAGGACCCTCTTGCTTGAAGAAGAGACAATTCTGCTTCAGGATAGTGAGGACCTGGAGGAATCAAAGTTACTGCTGGCCCTGACTTGATTCCTTCTCCATCCCTTGCTATTACTTTGGGGCACTGGGAGCCTGCGAGCTCGCTCTATCTCTGCTAATGCCTCAGGATTGCCTCTGTGCCGTCTCCCGGTGGCTGTCTAGCCATCAGCTCAAGCACAATCATGGTAAATAACATTTAATCCCTGTCTTTGAGTCCTCTCCCCTACCCTTTTCCCTCTCTTGGCTGCTGCAGACAGCACTGCTCTGCTTGGGCTGTGGCATTCACCCATGAGCGAGGTGTTAGCTGTGACTCAGCTCTCTCCTTGCTTTTCTCCTTCCACAGTGTCTTAATCCTAACAGTCCCTTTATTTTTGGCACTGGATATTGCCCAAACTCTGCTCTTCGCAGTCCCCTCTGGAGCCCATCGCTGGCATCTCCTCTACTCCTGTCTCCAGCACCGCAGGGCTGCTCTCGACCTTGACTAATGCTGTTTTGCCCCATGCTGGATGCTGCTGTGGATGTGGCTCTTCAGGCCTGATGGATTTGCTCTTCTCTTTGCTCCTCTCTGCTGCCCTTCCTCCTCCCAACACAAACAGGTTAATAAATCAGCTGCTGTTTTTTGCTCTCCTGCCCTTCTATGACCTCTCCCTGCTTGCCCCAGCACGTCTCTTTGCCTTTTAACTGTCAGCATCTGCCTGTGATCAGCCTGTGATAACTCATCTCTCTTGTCCCGTTGCTGAATGTCCCAGCAAACACCTTGGCCTTCTCCTAAGATGCCCCAAGGCTATGGAGAAACCCCCACAGTCTTCTATGGGCTTCCAGATAGCTCCTGTTTCCCACAACCTTCACTAAACCCTGGGGACTAGTAAGATACTGGTGAACTAAAGTGATTTCCATCATCCATACTAACATGTCCTTGCAGTGATGAGGGTGGTGCATGGCTCTGCTGGGTATGGGAACATCCTGCACTATGGCCTGGCCAGGTTTTCCAGCGTGCACTGGCCTCTTGGCTGCTGCTACATCCCCAACATCATCTTATGGCCATGGCCAGCTTTATTCTCTCTGTTCAATGGAAGGCCTTGCCATTGCCACCTAAGCTGGGTCTACCAGGGGGTCAGGTAGAGGCACGGCTGGTGGTATCCTTAGCAGTAAAGGGAAAGGTGAAGCATGGTGAGCTCCAAGCCTGTGCTCCCCGCAGGACTCCTAAGCTGGGGCTCAGTGCAGGATTTCTTGCCTGGTGAGTGGAAATATCGGTCATCCCTGCAATCAGCAAAGCTGCTCCTTGGGACGAGGAAATCCTCTTAAAGCTGCAGGGAGAACACAAGCCTTGTAAAGCATCCGCCTTGTCTTCCCCAGGGGAGGCTGCGTGGCTGCTGGGGTGGCTCTGTGGGGAAGGGGGAGGCTCTGATGGCTCCTGTGAGGATGCAGAGCTCTTTGTGCTGTGCACAGGTCTGTTCAGTGGCTCCTGAGGACTGTTCCCAGCTAATGGCCAGGCTCTGGGACAGCCCTAATTGTGGCTGAACATCCCATGGAACAGCACCAAGGAGAGCAGGGACTTCTGTGAGGCTTTAGGGAGCAAAGGGTCCACACATAGCAGAGAGAGATGCCAAATCTGGGCTGAAGAGGGAGCAGACCTGACTCCCTCAACCTCTTTTCTTTTTCCTCATCTCTTCTTGCTCTCCTGCTCCCTCCATCCCTCTCCTGCTCAGATGTCCGTTATGCATCAACAATTCCTTGCCGATACAGCACTTGAGGAGAGAAACCTGGCTATGGGCTGGTGAAAGATAGAGCCTCCTCTTCAGTGCTAACCCAGGGAGCTGGCCACAACCTCCAGATTTGGTGTAATTCACAGCACATCCTGCCCTCCTCCTTGCAGCCTTTCCTGGCAAATCCGTGGGGGCAGCCCAAATATCCTGGTTGAGCTGGAGGGACTGGGCTGGGGATTAGAAGTTGGGATTCAGTCTCAGTTCCCTTGTGTGAGCTCTCCCAGGTTCCCTGCAGTGAAATTTGGGCAGGTATAGGTCAGCTCTCTTTGTGTGAGCGATGGAAGGAAGGTCTTGCAGGTGCTTTGCGGTCTGCCTGGTACATGGGTGCCTCACTCAGCCCCAAAACTTGTCATAGTCACATCAGTCCTCAGTTGCCATGGAGACTTTTCCTCTTCCCAATGGCCAAAGGAAAGCAGTGGATAATGACAGGGACAGGGAGGTGCTGCTGGAGTGCATCACCCCAGGAGCCTTGCTCCTGCATGGCCTCTGCCATCCTGCATCCCAGGGCACGTGAGATGCAGCATCCCCTTCACAGCTCTGGTCCAGCTCCCAGTGGCTCAGCTCCAGCTACCGGCTGACTTTGATGGTGTGACTGCACTGGGTATTGATACAGAGCTGTCACTACCTGGGGCAATCCCTGTGGATTCAGACATGCGATCCAGATGTGCAGCAATAGGTACAGCTGCTGTGGGTCAGCCTTGATGCCAGTGTGACTGTGGATGAGTGAGCATCTGGCTCCGACCTTTGCATCTGGGTTTCCACATTAGGGCTGAAGGTCTTTTCCTGAGTAACAAGCTGAGTCCAAACTCCCCGACCAAGGCCTCTGTTCTCTTTTGTTGTTTGAACTTGTCTGGTTTCAGCCCCTTTCCTTCAAACTGTTGCAGTTGAAGGCTGTCACCTCCTTCTATCATCTACCTCCTTGGAGGACAGGGTAGTTGTCCCCATCTGCACTCCTGGATTTGCTGTGGGAGGGCTGGGGGACAGGGATCACTCAGTCTTTGGAGCTTGCTGTGCATACGTGAGCTCCACAGACCCATTCCCAGTGGAAATCACTCATGGACAGGCTCGGAGAAGGACTGACGGCTTCCTCACGTGCTCCAGATGGGAAGGGACATGCAGGCAGCAAAGGGCCCCTTCCTGAGACAATAAAATCTGTCCATGGTGGTGGCTTTGTTGATAAACATCTGCCAATCCATGTATTATTTAACTGTTCCTCAGCCCTCACCAGTCACTCGGAACGTGGGCAGCCAGCTCCTCCCAGCTTTATCCCTGGGTGGGAACGCTGGGGAATTCATTCCAGTCCTGCACTATCTCCTCTCTTCTAGATACCTTTTATTGCTGGTCCAAGCTCCTTTCTGGAGCGCTCCAGCCTCTTCCTTGCCCTCCCAAAGGGAGATTTCCATGGGCTGAAGCAGTTGGGGCAGAGCAGGGACCTGGCAATGCCACTTCCTCTGCTTTGTTTTCCTGGGTTTACATTTGGGGAAGGAATAACCTGGCTCATATTTAGAGGATGTAGGATTATTGGTGTGGGGCTCCTCTTTTGGGGGGCTGCTCCAGAAGTGGGAAATGTGGGCATTGCAGGCAGGAAAGTGGGGTTTTAGGAGGAAAGGGTTTGGTTGGTGATGCTTAAGAGAATGTAAAGGCTTCCTTCAACATTCCAGGTGGACTTGGGAAGAAGACGGAGCGTGTCTGGATGAGGGGAATGGCAAAGGCACGTCCTCAGTCTCTGCGTGTGGCAGGATGGAGCTGCGTGACTGGGTGCGGTATAAATGGAAACGTGTGGCCAATGTGGGCAGGGGCTGGGCATGCGGGTGAGCGCCGAGGGGACAGATGTGTGTGGGATGGCTCCGTGTGAAGCTATATTAAACGCATGAGCAAGGCAGACTCCGGTGCTTCAGATGCTCAGCTTTGCTTCCAAGTCTCCCTGCTGAGGTGGGGAGGGGAGAGGGATGGTGCTGGAGGGCAGGGCTGAGCCTCAGCGGTCTCATTTCACTCCTGCTTTTGGGATGGGTCTGCAGTGATTGTGCATGGGATGAACAGGGTTTCACCCACTAAATCTCTATGGATAGAGCCTAAACCCTGAGCAGGGGTTTTAGACTAAGGTGCCACAGACAGAGCATCAATAGCTGCTGTTAATGTGGGGGACAAGCTCAGAGCAACCCCCTCCAGTGCTGACAGAGGCTCAGGTGATGCTCACACCAATGCTCCCATTGAGAGGCCCTTTTACAGCCTCTCCCAGGCACTGGGTTCGTCCCTTGAGCAAAGCTGGTGGCTTTTACAGAGAACCTGGGGCTTCTTTATGCTTTTTGGGGAGAAGAAGCCAAGTTTAGCACTGCTTGGTGTGAAGTACCCTGTTAGTGGGGAATGAGACTCCCCAGTGAGGTGGGTGACAGAATCAGACCCTTTTTGATGGCTGCAGAGGTTGAATGGAGCTTATTGCTGGGGGAGTTTCCTGATACTAAGAGGGGGGGTGTTGCAGGGCTAATAAGAGCATCCTATTAGCCTCGTGGTAGTAAAGGTTTGGGTTACTGGGTCTTCAGGGATGGTTTGATCCAGCCTGGTGCTGATCCGCATCCATCTGTGGCAGGAGCTCCTGCTCACCCACTGCAGGGGTGAACTGCCCTGGCCAGCTTGGGCTGCCCGGCAGAGGAGAGAGGATGAGGATGGTTTTGTGCGTGGGGAGGATTAACTAAAGACAAAGAGCACCCAAATTTCACTGTGGTGAAGGACAAGACAGGCCACAGAAGAAATGGATGATGAATAACTGAGAGCTGAAGCTCAATTTTATCTATGTTCTTTCTGTCCAGCCCAGCAGTGAAGGAATCTTGAGTCCTTTCTACAGGGCTGGGGGGGTTTGGGGATGGGAGGATGAAACAGCAGCCAAGATGGGGAGAGCAGCAGAAGGTTGAGGAGCCTCTTTTCATCCCTTTCCTTCCTTTATTGGAAAGGAAAGGTCTCTGCAGTGGGGTTGTTTTTGGGGGTGTTTGGGAAGACCCAGCCCCCATGAGATCCCATTCCCACAGCTCTTGTGTGGATCTGAGGTGTTGGCTCTGCTGCTGGGGTCCCAGCTCCTGGCATGATGTGGTTCCACACATGGAAAGCCACATTAAATTCCTCTCTCTTGTGGCTGCAGGACCTTCCCTCTCCCTTCCCCTTCTGCAAAGCCTCAGAAATAAATAGACTTGTGCTCCTGCTTGACCTTCTTCCAAGAAACCTTGGATGTTTTCAGGTCACTCCCATGCTTTCCAGTGGATCTGGCTCATGTCCCCAGCCCACTGCATTGACTTCCATAGGGGAGCCCCTGGGGACCCGACTGCCCTGCCCTGCCTCCCCCAGCAGAGGCACTTGGGGAGTGACAACCCCACCTTGTCCCCAGGACCGGCCTCTTGTGCACGTGTTTTTAATGGGGTTTTGAAAGCAGAAGATTGCCTCGTGGTATCTTGCATGCAAGGTTATTGGAAGGAGACCAGCAAAGGTCCATAACCCCTCTGCTGATGAGGATGAAGTGCTTGTTTAATACATTTTTAGCTTTCAAATATTTCTCCTTAATGTGTTTTTGAAATGACTGGAGCTCTGAAGGGAATATGTAACTTGTTAGGAAGTAGATGTGCCGATTAGGCTGCGTTTCGGCTCATTCAGAGGCATTTCACCGCCTCACTTGGATCTGCTGTGATCAAAACCCCTGCCTCTCCGCAAGCAAGGCCCCCCTGCCAGATGCCTGGTGGCACCAGGAAGCTGTCACAGGCTCCTGTTGGGTTGTTCTGGTCCTTCCCAGCTGCTCAGCTTTATGTCCATCCCAGATATCCCAAAATGCTTCCTAGCTGCTCCATGGTGGCCAGGTTGGCTCCCACTCCCAGGAGGGAATGGTTTACACCCTCTCTCTTTGAATTTCCCACCTGATGCTCCATACAAAGTAAAGCAGTGATATGGGAAACCCCAGAGCCCCCAGGGAGAGCAGGATCTGTCCCACGCAGCTTATGTCCTTTGGTTTGGGAGGTGTGAGGTGGCCCCATGAAGTGACCACGCTCCCCTCGGGCACAGCGAGGTTCAGACTTTGTGGCATCTCTTAGAAAGCAGCAGATTAGGATTTGATATTAAACCAGAGACTGTTTTAATGCCATGGGGAACTTTAGCCCCTCTAATCTGCCTAAGAGCAAGACACAGGCTGGAGGATTTCACTCGGTGTTATAAACACTTCACCTCTTATTGCATCTCTGAAGTGCCCCCAGGTCTAACAGGAGCTCTCTCCATTCCCATTCTTCATTCATCATTTTCTCTCTAACCTGCACCCCCAGCAGGCAGAACTGCCCTTTCCCCCTCTCCCACCAAAATGCATTTGCAGGGCTGCATGGTAGTGATGGGATGCACTGAGAGGTGATGGGGAGCATGGGACCAGCTTGCTGGGGTGCATCACTAAGCAGGGGCAAGCAGCACATTGCAGTGGAGCCCTGGGATGCCCCAGTTCCCCCTGGCCATGCGTGCTGGGACGTCCTGCTGTCAGGAGCACATCAACCCCATCAAGATGCACTTCACTGGTGCTGGAAAAGGCATTTGCCCCACGGATGTTCTCTAATGGAACCGGTGTTGCTGCGCTCCCCGTGCCGCTGGGCAGCAGCTAATGCAGCACTGCGGGGAGCACGGGGCTGGTGTTAGCTGGTGTCTCTTTCACTTCCCCTTCCCCATGCTGGGGAGGTGCTGGTGGGCTCAGCATCCCGCAGGGATGGGAGCAGCACCCGTGTAGAGGGAAAGGCAGGAATCCTGCGAGCCCTCTGTGCTGCTCCTGAGAAACAGTACAAGACAAAGCAGCTGCTTAGTTTTGCCTTCCCTATCCCTCCCCTTTCTCCCTGGTGGGACCTCAGGTTTGTTTCTCTTGGCAAGGAGATGCCAACGGGGGTGAGGTGCCAGCGGGAGGCACATCTGTGTACCCATCACACTGCTGTTCTCCTGCTCTTGGAGCCTGTGGCTGGGTCTCCACCATGGTGGGCACTTGCCAGGAGGAGATGGAGCCTTGGTGAAGGTGCCCTGATGCCATCACTGCTCTTTGCTGGCTGCTTGTGCAGGTGCCACATGACGGACAAGCTGTGGCACTGTGGTAGCTGGGTGTCTCACAGGGCCAGGTATGGTCATTCCTCTGTCGCCAGCACTTCCACCACCCTTTTGGCTTCATTTCCCATATCCTACCTTTACCACACATCAATCCCACTGCCCGGGCACGATGCCACCCACCCCACCCTCTCCCTAGAGATGTGCAGATGCTCTTTTCCCATCCCCTTTCGAGGCATATAATGAATAGAACACCTTATGGCTGCTCCTCCTGCACATCACCCGGAGCTGCCTCTCCTGCGCATCCCTCATAGGTCCGGCTGCCTCTTCTGCTTGCCGGTGGGCGACGGCACACTGGGGTAACTTGCCACCAGCCCCGGCTTGCTCCTGGCGTTTGATCTAGCCACCTATCACCAAATAAAACGTAGGGGCCTTTAAGAGGGAGCGGAGAGGGGGAGCCGTCTCCCCGCACATTAATCTCTCATGAGCTAATGTGTTTTTCCCATTTGTTCCTTTGTACATCCCGAGCTGCGCGCTCCCACGCGCATCCCTCCGCGCTCGCTCCCGCTCGCTCGCGCTCCTGCCTCCGTCTCCCATGCTCAGCCGGGCCTGAGCCCCTCTCGGAGAGAAAGGAAAGGAAAAAGCAGGCGAGCAAGCAGAGCAGGAATGGGGAATACACCCTCTCAAGGCATGTCACTCTCACTATGTGCATCCATTCTTAAGTAGCAGGTATTTTTTTTATTCGTGTTGGTTTTTTTGCCTCCTCCCTCCATCTCGCCGGGGCAGCATCGCTGATGCCCAGGGTGGGGGAAAGAATTAGCCCTGGAGTTCGCTGGTGGTGAATTGATACCCTGGTGGAAGGGGGTGTGTGTGAAGGTGGTGATGCTCCGGAGGGGTGTGTGTCGGGATCGGCTGCACTGGGGATGCGGTGCTTTGCCTGGAAGCTCCCACCCTGCACCGGGGACCGATGGGTTGGGGGGGATGCTGAGCTGGTGCTGGTGGTGGTGTTGCTGCTGCTCGGGGTTGGGTCGTTGTTGGGGCTGCTTGGCTCTGGAGGGATAAAGTAGCTGAAGAGCCGCTGTCCTAGAAGCACCGGTGCGGGGAGCTGGAGCGATGGGGTGCTTGGGGGCGGGGGCTCGCCAGGGATGCTCGAAGAAACCCGTTATTGTGCCGATGGCTGCTCCGGCTCCGTTGTTGCAGCGCCGTGCATTAAACGCGATGTTTTGCTGACCGAGCCAGGCTGGATGCTGCCAGGCTCTGGGTTTCCTTTCTCTGTGAGCTTGTGGAGACAGATGGGTGAGGCAGAGGGCGGCTGTGGGGGCTCTCCTACCTGCTCTTTCCCCTTTTTTCGCTCCTCTCCGGCTGCTGCTGAGACACAAAGGGCAGGACGAGCCATAGGGCTGCGGGTTGCCCCTTTTTCAGCATCCTTGCAGGAGGAGGAAAAATACCTGGGTTTGGGTGTGGGGGAAGGCGCTGGGGAGGGAAACTTAAAATCACTCCAAAGGCTCCCTGCCCTGCGCCACAGGCAGCTGCTCCCTGCGTGGTTGGGGGTAACAGGTCCGCTTCCCCCTCCCTGTGTCACACAGGAGCTGCCCAGCCCCGGGGGGTGACAGGGATGCTGTCGGGGGTCCCTTTGTCTGCCCTCTCTGTCAGGAGCACCCCGCAGCCTCTTCCCTCTTTGTTCTCTCCGTGTTCTTCGCCCTGGCTGTGGTGAGCCAGGCTGGGGAGTGGTGATGCTTCAGCCTCCGCGCCCACCCACCCGCTGCTGCGTGGGTACCAGCACCCAACTCCCAGGGAAGTTGGGTTTGTCTGTGCTTAGCCTTGGGAATGTGCCTGGGGAGTGGGGCTCTTGGGAGCTGCACCCTTTTGTGGGCATCTTGGGGTGGGAAGGGGGTCACATCCAGACACCTCTTGCTTAAGGATGGAAGGGATCCGTCAGCTCAGCTGGTCCTGGGTGGGTGGAGGTCTGCTACCCCGACATCAGGCAGGGAATTCAACCCTTCCCTGTTGCTGAATAGGGACCCAAACTTGCTCAAGCTCTACTTGGATCCAGCTGCTGATGTGGGCACTGCTGATTAGGATCCCCCCCTCCTCAGCAAACGCAGCCCTGGGTGCAGGAATGCCCCCCCCCCCAAGCTGCCCGAAGCCTCAGTGGTGGCTTCTCCCTCATTTTAATGAGGAATACATCACCGATGTGCTAATTATCCCCCGCCAGAAGCTGCCAGTGTGGAAACGGTTCCCCCAGGAAGCTGCTGGAGAGCAGTGACCGGCCCGGGGAGGCAACGGGACCGGGTGGGTGTTTGGGGGATGAGTGAGCACCCACAGGCCCTGGCAGCCCCAGGGCTGGTGCATTTGCATGAAGAGAGCTTTAGTCTTTGTCAGGAGCCGTCCCTCCCCTCCCAGCAGGATGGGCAGGGAGTGGTGCTCGCCCCGTTTGGTTTTAGCTGGAATGTCCTGCTCGTGGTCTGAGCGTTGCTCTGGGAAATGCTCATCCTGTTCCTGGGGAGCTGGGCTGGAATGCGGTGTGGGGGGAACAAAGGAGGGTGATGCTGAGAACTGGCGTGGCGATTGCATTGGACTGGGAGGGAAGCGTCGGTGCCAGGCTCAGCCCTGGTTCCCCATGCAGGAAAGCTGCACAGTTCCTCCAAAATGTGGGTTTTCCCTTTTGGGAAAGGGGGATAAAGGCACCTCTCTGCATGTGTTTTGCCTGGGGCATGACCCTGCTCCATCCAGGGAGGGCACCTCTGTCACCCCACATCCTCCTCCTCCTCTCTCCTTCCCTTCCCCTGGTGCTCACAGCATCAGCCTCGCAGCAAGGGCCCAGCCTGGTGGGAAACACCCACCCCTGCCTGCCTCTGCTTTCTTTTTCCACCAAGAAATTCCCCATACCAAAGTCTCGCTGTGGGAGCAGGAGGCCCTGGGCACCCTTTGCTGCTGCAGGGGCCCAAGTGGATGCTCCCTTGGCACTGGCTGAGAGCATCATTCCCCATGGACCACTTCTGTGGGGCTGAAAGACCCCACAGCAGCGCCTGCTGAGGAGAGCAGAGCAGAAGGGACACAGCCCAGCAGTGCAAGGTTTAATTATAGGAATTGATTCCTCTGGTTGCCACACATCGATCCCAGCCGGGTGCATGGTGCCTGCCTCTGCACCCCAGGGACATGCCTGGCACGCATGGATGCGTGTGAGCGATGTCCCACAGCGCAGAGCTTGGCTCAGGGCTGCAGAGAGCATCCCCACACAGCCAGTGCTGGGTACCTGGTGAGGTGGTGAGCTGGATGTGGTGGGTTAAAAGAGAAGGTGAAGGGATATGGGAATCCCCAGGGTGCTGTATGTGTGGATAAGTGGTGCTGAGGCTCCGGCTGTTAACGTTTTGGGGAGGAAAGAGGAAGGCTGCAGGCATGGAGAGGTGTTTGGGAGAGGATAGAGGGTGCAGTGGAGTGAGGTTTGAACTGGGCCCTGGGAAGCTGCAGTGTGCAAACAGGGAGGAGGAAGGATGCTGTGCCGCAGTCCCCACTCCTGGGGGGAATCACTTCCCCAGCATGTTGCTCTGCTCCCAGCGCTGGGGTAGCATCCCCGGCTTGCCACTACTTGTGATTTGTGAAGCACGAACTGCTGCTTGTTCCACCTCTGCAGCTCTTGGCTTGGAGGTGCTGGAGCTCCAGCAAAGCAGCGTGATGGGGACCAGCCTCCACAGCCCTGGGGCACAGCTGCCATGGGGTTGGGTGAGGAGCTATGAGAAGGACACAGAACTCCCTTTTGTGCCAGCTTTGTGGCTGTGAAGTTCTTCCATCACCGGTGCTTTGCTCAGCTGGCTCTTTCCCAGCCAAGTTTGGTGACCATAATTATTACTATTAAAGCACCTCGAGGTGGGTGAGGAGAGAGATGCCAGGTCTCAGGTCCCAGGGGTGGGCTGTAGAAGCTGCTTGGCCAAGCTCCGCAGAATTACTGGCTTCAAAAAGCAGCCAGCAACCCTGTTAGCATCACCATGGGTAGGTCTAGAGCCTATAACAGGTACATGCAAGTGGGTCTGGAGCCCATGATGGGTCCATGCGTGTGAATCTTGCCCATAGGCCAGGCTCCATCTCCAGCAGCTGCAGCAAGGCACGAGGATGCGGGCTGGTCCCATCTCATCCCCGTGAGCATCTTCAGCTCGAGATGGGTGCTGTTCCCCATCAGCTGCGCGTGCTCCCCATCAAAGGTCCTTATTAACCCCCCTCCTGGCTGTGCCAAGCTGCAGGTGCACCAAGGCTCAAAGAGGCACCCGGAGCTTCAATGCTTGGTAAAAAATCACTGATTTGCTCCTCGCCGCCCAATGGGGATAATAAAAGTTGGCTGTCAGCTGTTTTTATTTTCTCCCTCCCCCCGCCTGGTTTCCACTTTCAGAATGAATGCAAATGAAGATTTTTTAGGGTGGTTTTTTTTTTCCCTTTTCTTAAATTCCTCTCCAACAGAAGGGCTGATGGAGAGGGCTGGTGGGGGCGGGAGGAAGAGGAAAGGAGGGGGGATGAACACTTCTGGTTTGTTTGTTTTCCCCTCACCCCCATGCTAAAATGTTCTGATTTGCAAAGGGAGGAGGGTGAAGGCAGATGATGCATTTGGGTTTTCTAGCATAACTAATAGCTCTGGCTGGGGGAAACGTAGCGCCTGCACTCCAGTTCCAACTGGGAACCAGTTTCCCAGCATCTCTGGGAAAGGAGAGTCAGGAAGCAGCTTCTTTTCCAGTCCCACCCCATAGACCTTTGCTCAGGTCACCCCATAGCGTCTCAGCCTTTGGAGCAGGGCACCTGAAGGAGGATTGGGCCATGGCTGTGGATGGAGGTGAGGGCTTCATCCTCCTCACCCATGGGTGCTCTCTGCCCTCAGCTCCAGCCAAGCCTGTGCACAGCCTCTTTGGCTGGCATTGTTGGATCTCCTCCATCTCAAGTTTATATATTTCAATTACAGCCTGTTAAAAGCCTCCATGTTTCAAGAGCTGCCCGGATTTATGGCTCCTGTCCTGCAGCCAGCTTGGGCATCTCCTGCCTTTCCCTTGCTCTGGAGCTGCAGCCTCACAGAGCACCATGGCTCAGCCCTCAGCCTGGGTCTTGCTGCCCCACAAGCTCTCACCCACCCCTCTGCAGCCACAATGATGCGAAACAGCATTAGGCTGCTGATGTCCCTGTTCCCTAGCATTTTCCCTGTGAGAACCCTGGGGTTATGGGCATCAAAAGCCTATGGTCAGTGGCTCCCATGAATGGCCTTTATTTCCCATGGGATGCAGGGATACCCAAGGTGGGGAAGGGATGCTCAACTCCCAGCCCAGGAGCTCAACTTCCAGAGGGATGGATTTGAAAAGTGGTTGTGGCATCTGCTCTGGGTTTTGTGGTTTTCTTTTGTAATGGGATATTTGGAGCTGAACTGGGATCCAATGCAGGACAGAGGCTCCGATCCTGTTCCCAGCTGAGCTCATGGGAAGTGTTTGTGGGAGTGGGAGAGAGGGATGGAGAGGTGGAGTAGGATTTCTGCAGGATGCATTTCCCAGCGTAGGATCCCCCTGGTCCTGTATAAGCCCTATGGTGCAGTCAGAGGAGGAAGGAGGCAAAAGGGATGAAAATGCAGAGGGGAATCGAGTGATACGCAGGGAGGAAGGGGCTGCACTGCATTCCCTCTCCAGCTGGATCCAGGCTCAGTGCCACAGCCAAATTCCCATGGAATTGATGTGTATGGAACATATGCATCTTGCAGGCCTATAGTCCACCTTATGGCACTGCCTTGCCCACCTCCAGCTTTGTCTGGAAGCTCCTTAGGGATCATGAGTGCACCGGGATCCTGATATTTTTGGGTACCTGGTGACAGGGATGCCATGGAGAGAAATCCCTCCTCCAGCTGCCCAACATCTGGGCTTGGCAACTCCTCTCCCAGTATTACCAAAGCCTTTGAGTGGTTCTGCCCTTCCCAATCATTCCCTTGCTCGCTCCCATCCATCAGTGGCTCGGAGGCGGCTCGGCCGAGCTGAGTGCTCAGTAATAGGGTGTGAAACAACCACCTGCCAGTTGACTTTCCTCCTCGCCGTGGTGCTTGGCAAGGGCAGCGCTGGAGATGCAGAACCTCTCCTCTCCCCTGTTATTTGGAGGGATGCTGTCACACCGCTCAGGGGTTTATTTGGCTCAGTGGTTCTATGGTAATGAAGCAGCTCTCGCTCTCCGAAAAGAGAGAAGGGAAAAAAGTGTCACTTTGGATCTTCGTGCATGGAAAAATACAGCACCTCCCTCCCGCGATCCCAGTTGGAGCGCTGGGAAAACGCACTGGGAGACAGGCAGGAATGGAGACGGGTGTCTGCCTCTGCGAGGCAGCATCTGTGGCCATCTCCTGCCCTGCTTTGGCCAGTGGGTGCCTTTTCCTGGCTTCACCATCCTGCTTGCGGTGACCTGCAGGAGCCACCCTGGTGGGAAGGCCCAAAATCCCATATTTGCTCCTTTTCCAGAATCATGGAATCTCAGACTGGTTTGTGTTGGAAGGGACCTTAAAGCTCATCCACCTCCAACCCCTGCCATGGGCAGGGGCACGTTCCACTGGAGCAGCTTGCTCCAAGCCCTGTCCAACCTGGCCTTGAACACTGCCAGGGGTGAGCCCATCACATGGATCCATTCACATGGATGAGCCCATCCCAAGCTGTGCTGTCTGTGGGGAGGGCTGGAGGGGCAACACTGGATCCTGGCAGCTCCCAACCATGGAACACTGGGATACTTTAGGAGCGAGGAGGGCAGGGTGGGTTGGGATGAGAGGACCTCCTCCCAGTTGCTATGGGGTTGGTTTTGATCAGTTTTGTTTCCCAGATCTTTTCTTGCTTCCCTGGTCATTTTTGCCCCTGTGGAGCATCTCTAGCAGGGAGGGACCTCCAGTGCCTGGCAGCCCTGAGCACCAACAGCCCTGTGGACCAGCAGCCGTGGGGACCAGCAGCCCATGTCTACAAGGGGCAGCAGGTGCATGGTGGGGCAAGGAGAAGCATGAGCCTGGTGTTGGCCATATCCAGCTCAGATCAGTGGGTGTCACCAAGGAACGTGAAGCAGAGGAGATGCAGTGAGGGAACGTGAAGCAGAGGGGATGCAGTGAGGGAACGTGAAGCAAAGGGGATGCAGTGAGGGAACGTG
>WYDI02001242.1:0-14097 GCA_009867235.2 Psittacus erithacus
GGATCACCTCCTTCGACCTGCTGGTCACGCTTCTTTTGATGCAGCCCAGGATACAGTTGGCTTTCTGGGCTGTGAGCACACACTGAAGTCGGCTCATGTTCATTTTCTCATCAACCAACACCCTCAAGTCCTTTTCCTCAGGTCTGCTCTGGATCTCTTCTTTGCCCAGCCTGTGGCTGTGCCTGGGATTGCCCCAGCTCAGATGAAGGACCTTGTATTTGGCTTGGTTGAACTTCGTGAGGCTGGCTCACATTTTTAATATTTTTTTTATATTTTATGTACTTGTATTTTCATTTATGCAATGCTTTTATGACATCTCATAAGATAAATTAAGGAGGTGTCCTGGGTTCAGCAGTAGCAGTCATTTTTCTCCTTCTGAGTGGCTGGTGCAGTGCTGTGTTTTTGATTTTTGGTCTGGGAACAGCGGTGATAACACCAGTGCTTTAGCTACTCTTAGAATGTTTAGATTGATCAAGGACTTTCTGAGCCTCATGCTCTGCCAGGGAGGAGGGGAAGCCAGGAGGAAGCGGAGACAGAACACCTGATCCAAACTAGCCAAAGAGGTATTCCATACCACAGCACGTCATGCCCAGGATGTAACAGGCAGTTACCTGGAAGGGCTGAGATTCTGCCGGGGTGGGGCTGGGTATCGGTCAGTGGTGAGCCATTGTATTCTCTTCTCTTGTTATTTCCTTTATCTTTATTATTATTGGTGGTAGCAGCAGTGGTTTGTGTTATACCATAGTTACTGGACTGCTCTTATCTCAACCTGTGGGAGTTACATTCTTTCGATTCTCCTCCTCATCCCTCTGGGAGCCGAGGGAGGAAGGGGGGCGGGGGCAGTGAGTGAGCTGTGAGGCAGGCCTTAAACCATGACAGGAGGCTGAAACAAAGTTTCTTGAATCTGAGGGAAGTATTCTAACCTTAGGACTACAGTATAAATGGCAAGTACTGCCATCATTTACACTCAGCAATAGCTTCTAATCAGCTTCTTAAAGCTGAACTGGAGTTTTTGAATGAACTTGATTCAGGGCTGCAAGCAGGTGCTTAAGCTCTCAAAAGTGGTGGAACATCAGTAGCATACTGTTCTTCTGTATTTCCCCTTTATCCAAATATATGTGGCCCTCTTACTCAGAGTATTGACTTCTAACACCACTTTAACGTACATCCCAAAGCACTATCTTAGGAATCTGAACCCACCACCCTCATTCCAGGCCCTGGACATCCCAGCCAGGTGCCTAAAATTCCAGCATTTCTAAATTTCCTAAGCCTAAATCATCCTGAAACAGAACATGATCTGACATTAGTCTTTCATAAAATTTTTTATAAACATTTTCATTGTGGAAACTACCTGTTAAGTGTGCACTCAGACCTCTGAGTAATAAACGGGGTTTTTTTCATGGCATTCTTCTCTTCTCTTGCCCATTACCACAGAAAGAAAGGATCATCTCCCTCAATCTCTCCAACTCCAGCAATGCTCTTCCTAATGCAGTCCAGGAGGCTGTTGGCTACCTTTGCCGCTAGAACACACCATTGATTCACATTCAGTTTGTTGACCAAGGCTCACAGGTCTTTTTATGCAAAGGTACTTTCTATCCATTTGGTGCCAACATGCATTGGTGCCTATGATTATTCCTGCTCAGGTGAAGGGCTTGCATCTCCTTTTGTTGAACTTCTTGAGATTCCCACTGTTCCATTTTTTCCAGCCTGTTGAGATCCACCTGAATAAGAGAACATCCATCTCATCTATCAAACGCTCCTCCTAGTTCTGTGCCAAACTTACCCTGCTAATTAGTGGAAATAATAAACAGTACAGGACCCAGTATCTACCTTTCAGGTATACCACTAGTGACTAGTCTTCAGCTGGACTTCAGGCTGTTGGTCACAACCTCTTGAAACTTGTAGTTCAGTCGCTTTTCAATCCATTTCAGTGTCTACTTACCTAGTCCAGACTTCTTCAGCTTGTCTATGAGGATCTAAAGTATTAGAAGGCCTTGCTAATGCCAAAGCAAACAATATTTACTACACTCCCTTCATCCACCAAACTAGTGATCTCATCATAGAAGGCTGTAATTTGCTTTCTTCCACCCCTCAGAATCCTCTCCCAGTAACCAAAACCTTTCAAATTTAATCAAGAGTGGCATCTTGATGACATTGTCCAGCTACCTCAGCACTAGTGAATCCATCAGACTGATACAAACTCAATCTGTTTAGATGTTCTCTAACCTGATCCCCCTCCACTGAGGGTCTTTCTTACTCCCAACTTTCCCACTGATCTCAGGGACATGGAACAACACTGAGTACTTCATAAGCCTTTCCATATCCTTGTTCACTATGTCCCTAGATATGTTCAGCAGCAGGACCACATTTTCTCCGATATTTATTCTGCTGATGATAAACCTGTAGAAGCCTTTCTTGTTGCCCTTCCTGTTCCTTGCCAGATTCAACCCCGGGTGAGCTTTGGCTTTCCTAACCATGTCTCTATCCATGCTTGGACAGTGTCTTCATATTATTCCAAGATCATTTATCCCTGTTTCTACCTCCTGTATGTTTCCCTTTTATGTCTTCATTTTTAAAAGCCTCCTTATAAATACATATGTACAATGGAATTAAATTATTCATAATTGTGTGTGTTTATAGCTTCAGTGCAACAAAGAATTCCCACTGCTAATCAACCCAGAAGTCATAACCTGTATATTAAATGCTTCTGTGGCAGTAATCAACCAGTAACATCAAATTAATCATGTTCTGTGGTGAAGCGATTATGCAGTTCCCCATTTAATCAATAATCAGTGCAATCATTTACAACCCTAGATTCTGAGGTAGTTCTGATTTATCTAGCAGAAAAATCTGCACTGGAAAAACTGACCTGACCAGAGCCACTTTAGAAGTGGCAACTTCAGAATTGCTGGTTGTCTCACTGAAGTTACATGGTTGCATTAATGTTTGAGTACGTACAGAAGGAACCCTAGAACATCTAAGAGGCGCAAATCCAGTTGTCTTTAGAGAAGAGACACAGGGTTCAGCTCTTGTGATGATTTTTCCTTATTTTAGGTAATATCTCCTTAGCATTATTCAGAAATGTTCGCAAATGTTATCCTGTCAAAGCAGCTATTGTATCTTTTTCTTAGACAATGGTTGCAATAACTTTGTTCGTAGAATCATGGATAGGACCCAGAAGATTGCTCTGGAGAGTGTATACTCCAATCCTTAATTCATATCAGTCCCAACTGGATGAGTTTCTTGAAAGACTTGTCTATTTGAGTTCTAAGGAAATTCAAGAAGGGAGATTCCACATAGAGACTCTCTGGGAAATATTTTCCTACATTTAACCACTTTCATAGTGAAAAAATATTTTTTGATCCCTGTAATGGTAAAAATAAATTATAAATCCAAATGGATTTTCTGTTGTTGGACCTTGTGTCCTTTCTCTTCTGCTAATGGTGCTCCTCCAGGAAGGGTCCAGCTCCATCTTCTCTGCAGCTTTCCATTAGGTAGCTGACTACAGCAGTAATACCTTTTAGTTTGCTTATGACTGAATAAACCCATCTCTCCTTCTTTCCCCTTGTATGTTATATACTCCATTAATTTTAGCACCATCTGATAGACTTGCTCCACTACATTAACATCTTCCTTGCACTCAGAATCCAAAAGTACTTGCACACGGTACTGCAGCCTCACAACTATGAATAAAAAGGATGAAGAACTTTCTTACCCTGCCCGTTGCAATCATGTTACATTCTAGTTACTCACTTTCACCTACTTGGCTCTGGACTGGGTCATGCCACAGTTTGGACTACTTTCCAGTTCTAAACATTTAAATTATCAACTCTCTTTGCCTTAAATTTATTTTTATTGCATGATATTTTCAACTCTTGGTAAAAAGCTGCAAGAGGTTTAAGATCAGTTTGATGGCAGACATCCTGTAAAACATAAGTGACGTGTACTGCCAAAAGATGAAATGGTAAATTAGTTTGTTTTTTTTTGTTGGCAGGTAGCTGAAGACTAACTAATGCCACTGTTTTGATCACAAGAGCTGTGGAAGAATACTAGTTTATTATAAAAGTCTGTGTTTAGTAGTTGTAGTCAGAAGCCTCAATTTGGCAGAAAACCCACACAGTAGAAGTGGGCTAAAACAAGCATGCCCAATTCTATATATAGTCCAGTATGGGGTTGTTGTGGTTTGAGCTCAGCTGGTAACTCAGAACTACGCAGCCACTGGCTCACTCCCTGCCTTCTTCCCTCCCTGCTCTCAGGGAGATGGGGAGGAGAACTGAAAGAATGTGTCTCCCATGGGTTGAGATAAGAACGGTCCAATAACTAAAGTATAACACAAAACTACTACTACCACCACCAATAATAACAATGATCAGGGAAATAACAAGGGGAGAGAACATAAACTAAAAGGGAAAAAAGAAAACAATAAACCCAAGTGATTCACAATACAATTGTTCACCACCTGCCAACTGATACCCAGCCTGACCTGAGCAGCGATCTGGGCCTTCCAGGTAACTACCCCCACTTTATATACTGGGCATGACATGCTGTGGTACTGAATATCCCTTTGGATAGTTTGGGTCAGGTGTCCTGCTTCTGCTCTTTCCCGGCTTCTTGTGCCCCTCCTCAGTGGCAGAGCATGAGAGACAGAAAAGTCCTTGATCAGGGTAAGCGGTACTTAGCAACAACACATCAGTGTGTTATCAGCAATGTTCTCAGGCTAAAGTGTAAAACACATCACTGCATCAGCTACAAAGAAGGACAAAAATAACTGTTACAGCTGAGCCCAGGACAGGGATGGAACAACCTGAGACACAAATATAAAGTATGTGTCATACAAATAACCTAATTTACCTTTCCTTAAATTAAGGTTGAAGGATTCTTTGAATGGTTCGGTGTTTTAATTTTAAAACTTCTATTAGTCTTTCACAGACATTCTGAACAATCTCTGAGGTCTCTTAGACCCAGTAGAGGAAGATCATGTGCAAAAGCTTCAAGACAGACCTCCTGGAAAACCACTATTAGTAGTATCATGTAGATTAAGAATTTTTTTTGTGTATTGCCTCAGTGCATCCACTGCACTCAACTTCTTTTTTTAAGGTCTCAGTGAAACATTATATGACTTAAAAAAGCAGCAGTCAACAGAAATAGACAAAAAAAAAAAATGTTTTAGAACACAGACTGAATGCTAGCAATAGAACTTAAAAAGTCACAAGCACTGTTTCACACTTCTGGAGTGCCCTACTTCAGTAAACACTGGTGAAAGAAAGCAGCAGTATTCTCTGTTAGTCAGTACAACAGGATACAAGGGAGCATATAAATAACTCTCACACAGTAGCCACTTATTATTTTGCAGTTGAAAGAAACCAACTCTTCAACTAGTTTTTACCCCACAGAAATAAAAGCTACTTAAGGAAGAGCCTTTTTGGCTTAGGACCAGCGCAGATTTTGGGGAGGCACTGGGGAGAATCATAGCACTATATCTGCAAGCAGGCAGGACAAGGCGCTAAAGGCCATGAGTGTGAACCTGAACATTACCCCTGTTCCTACCCCTCAATTAATTACTGCCTTGCCATAAAGAAATTAAATTCAAGAACTGCTCTGATGTCCAAAAGGCACAGACAGTTGTAGTGATGGACCAGGTCGGATATTCCCCCTTCAGACATGACTGCATGCTTATCACTCCTCTGTACAACAGCACCTCTCACATCCACAAACCTAGGCTTTTCACCATCTCCAGCTCCATGGATCAGATCTCTAGAGGACCTCCACACCATGCGAATTACATTGCTAGTGACCACTTTCTTGTAAAAAGTAGGTGTCAATAGCAAACTCCATTTTGCCCAAAATTTACTGCTCTGGGACTTGACCCTTCCCTGCTCTCTGCAGCCTGAGAGAATCCAGCCTCCTCTCTCCACTGTACAGGGCTCAAATAACTACCTAAATGGCTGTTTACAGGAGGCTGATGCTTTCCTGCAGCCAGGGTAGCAGGGAGTCCATGCTTGTGCATCCTATAAGCTAGAAGAAAGAGGAAATGTAGGATACCCTGCCTCCTCACTCTGGCTCATTGTTCACCCCTGTATCACAGCCAGTGCTGCCTAGTATTAAAATACAGCCCCTGAGAGGAAGAAAGAAGTAGAAATCCCCTCTGGTGAAGGAACTTCTCCAGCCACTACTCTACTAGGTATGAAAAGGCACCTCTTTCACACAGTTTGAACAACAAAAAAAAATCATCTCCACATTGATTTTGGGGAAAAAAAATAGAGAAGTATGCGCTTCTGCCTCGAGTTTGACTCCAGGTTTTACAAGTCTTGATAATACCTTGGTTACTCCAGCCTAGTGACTGAGCAAAGGCTAACTGGATGCACTCATCTGTCTCAGCTCCCAGGCTCAGCATGGTGGTAATTTTGGACTCCATTCCCTTTGCTGTATCACCACTTACTGAAACTGTATCAGAAGGCTAGTTTCTGCACACTTCTACATTGCAGTCCTGGAAGGTCAGTGATTCTGCACCAAATATGCAAGAACCAACCTCTCTGTCTCTATTCCATATGCTTAATACAAACCTTCCATGCTAGGATAAATGTTTGTTTGCTTAGGAACAGCAGTCAGCAAAACATTTATTCTTATTTAAATTTCAGCAAAACTTCAGAGGAAAGAAGTCCTCACCTTTCCTTTTCTAAGATTCCTGTTCTATATTGTCTATCAATGTGCTTATCAACAGTTATTCAGAAATCTTTGCAACTAAGTCAGGTTATCAAAATTCTCAATATCGTAGTGGAAATGCTAATAGAAATGGATTTATCATTTCCAGCAGTGCTGTGTAGGAGTGGCTTCTACTGTGTATGGCAAAAAGCCTGAAATATTAAACATGATCTTAATTCTCAAGTAACATGGTCTCAGAAGCCTTTGTTATATGACAGAATTGACTGCAATTTGAGTTCAGCTATTCAGCAAAATGAGTACAAGAAGAATATCACTTTTGTTCTTGCTATTTTGACCCATCTGCCAGATAAAATCTTTGTTCTTTTAAATATTTTGTATGGAGAGAAACATTACAGTAAGAATAACGTACTGGAAACTAGCAATATCTGCTAGTTAGTGTATAAGGGTATCAGGCACAGCATGAACCAGTGTGGGGAGTTTGAACATTCTGTAAGTCAGGTAATGAGTAATTTTGTGCTGCCAATGGTATAAATATTTTTGCTCTCTGTAATTTGTGTCTGTGTCTTTCTGTACAACTCATGGTTTTAGAGTAGTAAGTCAGTGAATTTGACAGTCTCTACTTATATTCAATTCTTGTTACTAGAAATTGCTATTTTTGTTACAAAAATGCATTAGTATTTTTGTTTATGCCCTTTATGAATCATTACACTGACAGATGGACAGAGCATTCTAGCTCTGACAACCTCTAAATATTCTGTATATCTTTCTCAAAATGTTGAAATGTTCACGTATATTTACTAAAAAATGCTTCACAGGAAAATGTTTTGCTACGCTAATAGCCTATGGATATGCCAGCTATCAGGTTCACCCTTTGGTACCTGCTTCAATTAACTCAGCAAATCTATCCTGGCCAAGGGATTCAAAACAGTAACAATATCTGTTATTGATCCAAGGTGCAAATATGTGGAGAGGAAAGCGATGGAGAAAAAAATTAAATAATCATGAAATAGAAAACCTAAGCAATAAAGAAACAGGCTAAAATAGTATATATCTCTATATGTACACATACAGGGTATGAATAAATTGATCAACAAAAACCCTACTGGAAGTGAAGTTTGCAGATAACTGAAGACCACTCATGAAAGATATGGAAGTAGATGTCAAAGACGGAAACAGCACAGCAAGTCCCTGGGGGATTTTTAAGGTGATGTGAGAGGTCACAACTGACTGTCTTCCCCATGTTAGCATTTATCAGTGTAAGAAAAATGAAAAAGAAATGTGGAATTTGAGAGTGAAAAAAACCCTAAAAACCAACCAACCAAACAAACAAAAAAACAAATGAAAAAAAACCCACCGGACAACAAAACTAATCAGAAGAAATCCAAAATAAGACTGGAAATGAATCAAAAAAATAGAAATAAACTAAAATAGAAAAAGAAATATGAACCCAAGTACACTAATGTGTTAATCTAATACGTTAATAACATATTTCTATCAGAAAAAGAAAAATTTTTAACTGCATATATATACATTTATAAACATATACATACATATGATCACTTTGGAATAGAAACATTGTTTCATATATTTGAAATATAATAACATAAAAGAAGAAGAATTTGTAAGCATGAATTTGTGTTTACTGCTAGCTATTACTTAAGATACTTGTGCAAGACTTCATGACTTAATTTTGATACATAATTTACAGAAAGTGCAGAAGTCCAAGCAGTTTGATCAGAACTCATTTCTTTAACAGAAGACAGTGAAAAAATACTTTAATTTGAGATTGCTAGTGCTTTCTGCAACAAGGTTTTCTTGCTTGAACACACGAAATTAACAAATCTGTAATAATTTACAAACATGGTCCTAGATACAGTTCATAATCATGCTCTAAGAAGCAGATACTTGCAATATTGCCAGTACCACCCTTTCTAGTGGTTTGAAGATGTAGGAGCTTTCATATTGCTCCCCATGAGATAGAGAGCTCAGATATTCTAATGAGAAAAACCTTTAGAGATTAGAGAACACAAGAGAAAATAAATAAATAAGTCTGCATAGGGTGACAGAGAGAGCCTGACAAAACACCTGAGATTGAACACTGTTCAGAAACATTTGTCTGCAGCAGTGCACCCAGCCCGGATGGATCAGTATGGATCATACTGATCATCACAGAGAAATTTGGTGTAACGTATTTAAGGCCTTTCAAATATGTGGAGCAAGTGAAAGCACAACTGCCCTTGGGGATTTTTTCCCTTCACTGGTACAATAAGCAAAAATATTTGCAGTTCATCTCTGATAAAACAAATTTACACCTCTTCTATAGTCAACAGAGAAAAAGGGTAATTATAGCAACGTACTATCCTCTTCCTAAAGTCAACAACTGAAACAGATTAAAAGAATCTTGCCCTAAAATTAAAAATGCTTCTAACAAGATGACATGGTTACAGAGACCTGCATTGCAAACATCCATATTCAAATACAGATGAAGATATCCATGGCTATTTCTTTACACCTTCAGTATGCTGTAGAAAGTCCCATAGACTAATCACCTACATTAAGTAGTTCAATTAATAACTTAAGTACTTTTTCTAGAACACGTATCACAAGAAATGTAGCTGACTTCTATCTTATTTCCCTGATACCCACTCTGTCCTCCAAAAACAAGCAGGCCTACATTTTCTCCCTCTCTCCTTTTTATGTGAAAATCTTTTCATGTCTTTCATGCCTCCTATCATTTTTCCTATTCAATTCAGATTTGTATTACAGACCATTTGACTTTATATTTCACCTACATGATTAATTCCCTACACTAAAGCTAAACTCTAAGCAGAGATAAATAGGCGAGTAAAAGGCACCTATGTTTGTTTGCCAGGAAAAAGATTCATTTTGAATACATATCAACGTGTGAGTAGATTAAAATATTGTTTGGGTAAAATTATTGATTTCAGTTTCCAACAACCCATACTTTAAAATGCAACTAGTAATTTTCAAGGTCCAACTTCAGGTTTCACAAATAGCCAAAATTTCAGCCTGTGTGCTCTCCTTCTAATAAAACAATTAAACTATTTTTGGTTTTTCTAGGCAAGGTATTTAGAATGTACATTACAACTTAAATTACAGAAACATAGGTTGCAGCAATCTTGATAACTCATTGCAGGATTAGGTTCATAACAGATCAGCAAGCACAAGTAATACAAACCGTATCATTGCGAATAGATACTGAGGCAATCAGGGAACTGAGGTGAGTTCTTCATTTTACATTTGTGCTTTCTTCTCCCTCAGCAGCTTCCCTGTTCTCAGTCAGATGCTTTTAAACATAGTTTTATAAAAGACAGATAAAATCTATATTTTTCAGAAGGATTTTCCTGTTCAAATAAAGCAGCACAGAAATGAAAGTAAAAAATTACCCTACAAAGAGAAGTACTTTTCTTCAGAAAAGGCAAGGGAGGTATGTCATGGAACATTTGTAGGTGAAAAACACTCAGGGGGCAGAGAGGAAGAATGAGTGGCAGAAATGTTTGCAGGTAACAAAAATTCCCCAGGACAGTTTGCTATAAAGTAAAATATCACTTAAAGGTCTTCTCTTTCCAAATGCTAAAACTGCCCCAGTTATTCTTGCAAGCCTAGATTATCTTTTTCTTTATGTAAAATCTTCCATCACCATCTTGCTCTCATATTTTTAGCTGTCATATAGAAGGACACATTGAATTGTCACCATGAGTCACCCATGAGCCCTTCAACTCATTCTTTTACTAACATCACTTTTTCACTTTATGAAACACACAAAAAAGGCAACATGAAGGCTGCAAGAATAAGTCTTATTAAGATTCTTATTTTTTCAGTGTTCTACATATTTTTTGGGGTCATAATTTGACAACTCTTTTTTAAGAAACATACAACTGAAAAATAATTTTTCCCCTTTAGCTTTGAAGGCTGCTTTCTTTTACTTTATTTGCCTCAATTCCAGCATTTCCCAATGGTCAAAAACAAGTTTGGCTGAGCATGTTTCCTGCAGTCATCTTCTGGCTTTGGAGACTGTTTTCTGACAGATGTGAGAATCCTTTGACCTTTCAGCTTTAGAATGTTTCACAATGAATGATTCAAACATTCCTTTCTAGCCTTCCTTATACAAACACATCAAAGTTATTACTTGATGGTGAGAGTTTTACCTACAATGAAAATAAATCATTTACTTTATTGCTATTATGAGTTTGCTACGCTATTCTTTATGGGAAAAAATAAAAGATCAGCTATGACCTGGTTGTCAGTAGCTACCTATCCACAATGAACCTGTACAAGAGCTCTAGCTTCTCCAGACAAGCAGGGTCTGGCAAAGTTTTAGTAAAGAAGATGAAAGAAAACCACAACAAACCAAAAAAAACCTAAAAAAGCCTCGCACTTCAGAAAGCTGATTCTGTTCTGATTTATCCCAGAGGCAGATTTGCCATAATATATAATGCTGGAAGATAAGGACATAAGGGTCCCTCAGACCAATGACCCAAGCTGAACAGTATCTTTTAGCAATTCACAGGTAAATTTAGAAAGCTTTATTGAGGCCAGGTAGCAATTTCTTGATAAGGTAGCAATTCTACCACAATGATTCTCCAGTGGTGGTCTCTGTAGGGTCATGTTCTGCCTTAGAATAAATAGCTGGCCTTGTACTATATTTAGAACTTGTTTTGGATTGGACTTCACAGTTTTAAGTTAAAGAAGCAACTGATTCAAGGAAACACCAACAGACAGGCTGAAGATAGGAAGACTGAATTTACTGTCCTTATTTTTGTACACTGCCTCAGAGGAAATCATATGTTAGAGTTCTTTTTTAACCCTGCTTAATCCATAGCAGTGTTCCTTTAAACTACTCCTGAAGAAAATAATATTTCTGATTCTTCATCTGCAGTCTTCTCACATAGAGCTTCATCTCACAATTTGCAGATGATCCTCCATTTCCAGAAGCACCATTCTATGGCCTGTGCACCAACAAAATACTGAAACAGAGAGAGTGCTCATTTTATTTCTCCATGGGCTGCTGGGAATCAGTTTGACTCTTTGCCAAGACTTAGAGAAACAAGAATTATCCTAACTCCATCTTTTATTAACAACAGTTCCACTAGCTCATTAACAACTTTCCTGAGCAGCCTGTTCCAATGCTTGACAACCATCTCGGCGAATAAAATTTTTTTAATATCCAATCTAAACCTTCCCCGGCACAGCCTGATGCTGTTACCTCTTGTCCTGTCACTTGTTACTTGGGAAAAGAGGCCAGGCACCTCCTCTCTCCATTCTCCTTTCTGGTAGTTGCAGAGAACAGCAATGCCTCCCCTGAGCTTCTTTTTCTCCAGACTAAACAGCCCCAGTTCTCTCAGCTGCTTCTCACAAGACTTGTTTTCTAGATCCTTCACTAGCTTCCTTTCCCTTCTTTGGACACACCTTAACATTTTTCTTGTAGTGAAGGGATCAAAACTAATACTGCTACCATTCAAAATGCTATATACCACATGACCAGTGTGCAGGGCCAAAATTATTGCACTAACATACTCTTAGATTTGACTGATAATGAAACATATGCACCACACCAATGTCAGCAGAACTGAGTATCAGCCACTTTGTGGTGAGAAAGCACCAGATAACTTGAAGTCTCCTGAAGGAAAAAAAGGTCTAATTATCTTGGGAACATTATCAGTAGGAACCTCCACTATGAATGATCACCCTTTTCTCAGTTGATTTGGGGCTGAGGGAAGCCTTACTCATTCACATTCTTTCATCTTACAGACAGAAGATATAAGCAAGACAGATATGTCCAGTGTCTGGTGCTACATTGCCTTTTGTATTCCATTTTCTTCCAACTATTCCTTAATAACTTACACCCTTTTGACTCTCTCATATTTATTTTATTAAGGAAAGTACCCCTAGGATCTGACCTTTAGCAATCATAAATGATTTGTAAAAGACAACAGTAAATTTTTAAGAAACTTTGCAAATAATAAAATATATTTTAACATTATGTCTGGAAAGAGCTGCAATAGCATCTGGCAATCCTGAGTACAGCATAAGAAATGGAAGAGAGACAGAGAAAGAAATACCTCTAATTATACGTGTTTTGGGTTGTTTGGTTTTTTTTTTCTCCTCAAAAAGGAGACATAGAAACATTGGTAATAATTCTTTGAAAGCATTAGCTCCAGATTCAGCAATAGTTAATAAATACACTTCTAATACAGTAACTACTTAAGTATGAGAAAATGTGTTAAGAATTATTATCTTACACTTTTTTTTTTCTTTTTCCTGTATGCATGCATTATCAACCACTGCAGGAGGCAAGATGATTTCTTATTGGGTTTTGGCCTGGTGCAGTTCTCAGGGGAAGATGCAAACCCAGATTAAATGTGAAATGTGGAAATGGGGATGTTTAACTAGGCAAGGAATGAAAACAACACCAACCAATATTATTGAGGAAAGACAGAAAGCATCTTTATATCCTCACAGCAGAAACACTGCAGTGCTCTGTCTACTTCCTCAAGAAATCCCTTACCAACTATCCCAGTAGTTCCTGCCATACCTCTTCTAAGATAATTAAAATAATAAAAATATAGCTGCTTGTCTTTTCCTTCATACCTTTCAGCCTCAACCTTTACCTATAACAGTCTTTCAAAAGGTGGCAACATGATCCAAGCAAGGCAGGCAACTTTGGGTAGGTCACAGGGGCAGGTTGCAAAGGTTACATACACTATGGGATTGGTACAATCTGCAGCAGGCTTCACAGTCTGTTCTATCTGAGAGCAGAGACTGTGCTCGGTCTCTGTGCTTCTTCCCAGTTTGTGTAACTTCACTGCCTTTGCACAAGGTAGCCTAAGGCTATTATAGCATAGAAAGAGGATAAAACTCCATTGTGATCTTTTCCTTGAGATTAGACCAAAACAGGACAAGTGAAAACCATGCAGGTGACACTGTTGCCAATAAAGTCAATGTCTAAACCATTACGGCCTTTAGGCAAAAAATGACTTCAGGCAATCAATTTGGCTTCCTGGCCTTCATTTTCTACCTGAAATGTAGGTGAGAAAATTTTCCTATGAGAGAAATAGTCTTTGACAAGCTGACAACTGAAGTGGGAAAACACCCTATTCACATTCCTTTAAATTTTCATGCTCCTTTTAATTACCTCATGTCCCATTTATGTCCATGTTAAGGCCATGTAACTGAACAAGAAGCTGAAGAAATAAAATAGAAATCTGCAACACCAAATAAGTGAATGTCCTGGGTTCAGCAGTAGCAGTCATTTTTTCTCCTTCTTAGTAGCTGGTGCAGCGCTGTGTTTTTGACTTTCAGTCTGGGAACATTGCTGATAACACCAATGTTTGTAGCTACTGCTTAGAATGTTTAGACTGACCAAGGACCTTCTGAGCCTCATGCTCTGCCAGGGAGGAGGGGAAGCCAGGA
>WYDI02001244.1:0-12025 GCA_009867235.2 Psittacus erithacus
CAGTGGTTTGTGTTATACCTTAGTTACTGGACTGTTCTTATCTCAACCCATGGGAGTTGTATTCTTTTGATTCTCCTTCCCATCCCTCTGGGAGCTGAGGAAGGAAGGGGCAGGGGGTTGGGGGGGGATTGTGTGAGCGAGCGGGTTGCGTGGTTCTGATTTATGGCTCGGCTTAAACCATGACATTGATATAAAGTAATATATGTTATTAATTAAGATAATGAATAACTGGTCTGGCATGATTATCATAGTCCTCTATCTTTGAGTGTAGAAGTTCATATATGCACATAACCAAACACTTGTTGAAGCTGAGATAAATTTCGTAAAATTTTCACCATAAAAGGGGCCTTCCCTAATGCTCGTTGTAATCTTTCCCCTTGATTTTAAGGGTCTGTTTTCCTTCCTTTTATTGGTATTTTCATTCCATTTCAACATAGCCATCATTTGCATATGTTTCTTACCCCTGTAGCAAATTGATTTGTCATGTTATATTTGCATTGGGGTTGAGCTCTTGTAGTTTGCCAGCTAATGTCTGTGGGTACTGCTTTTTATCAGGTAGAAATAATATGCCTAGAAAACTTGAACAGGAATATAGCAAACTCTTTCAAGTTAATAAAACATGTATCTTATCAAAGGGATTTTTTTACTGTTTAGTAAAATGTGTGGTTTGTTTGCTGATACCAAGCCATCTGCCATGCTGCAAAGTGAGCTGCTGCAAAATATGTGGCCATCTAGTTCAGGCAGTGACACTGGAAGCACTGCACCTGGGATGAAACTGAACCTTGGAGAAATTACTGTGCTGACTGCAGGCAAAATGATGCGGACAAGGAGTAAAGAGAAGTGAAAAATACCGGGAAGTTTTAATTCCTGAAAATTGCTGACTTGAGTTTTGTGTATAATGCTTCTGCAAATGTCACATGAGGGGATAGGTTAGACACACAGCATTCAGGGCAGTTTGCATACACACAAGCTGCAAATGGTAGAACTTGCAGTAAGGAAACATGAAAATAAGAATAAACCCCACATAATCCATTCAGTTTGCTGGCTTCCGTAGCAGCAGCAGGACAAATGCATCATAGTGCTATTTACTGATTTACCAAGCCCAATGCTCTACCCCACTTTTCATCTTAGTCCCTGATATGAAAACCTATTAGGAAAACTCCCTGAAAAACAATGTGTCTTATTTTGTACAGAAGTACTTGAGACAAAGTACTTACCAGCCCTGCCCAAATCACATGGTAATGACCTGAAAGAGCCACTGAAATGTTTTGGACTCAGTATTGTTGCACAGAAGACAAATAGGGAAGATCACTTGTATACTCTGTGCTGTAGGGATGATTTTATTCTTTACTGATGGTTCATGAGAGCCCTGGAAGGATCTTTGATACCTAAATCTCATCTAGTCATCTTTTCAGACAGTGACCTTCAAAACAGTGAGTCAACCAGCGACGGGAGCAATCCCGAAACAGAGCCTTCCTTTTAAACAAATTCAATGCCTTTGCTTTTGTGAGAGGCAGCTCTTCATTAAGCATGAAAACTTGTGGGATTGGACACCCAAGGCACTGCTTACGAGTGGTGAGTGTGCAGTTTGCAAAAAAGTGCCCACACAGTTTCCAGGTTTTCACAATGATTCGTGGAGAAGGTTTGTAACTACAGTTTGTGGCAAAGGGGGAAAAGGTGCGTGTTAGTCAACTTGAGGTACTTATGATGTCGGGTTTTTTTAAGCAAAACTGATATTCCATCCTTTGGGCTGGCTTTCATTTGCAGTACATGAGCTAGCCACTCAGACTGGTCATCAGGGCTGCTTTAAGGAATACTTTACAGCCCACCTGAATTACCAGTTTACATACCCATCCAGCTACTCAGCGCTGTCAAATAGTGGAAAAGGTGGCTGTGCTTGGCCAGGTTGCTCAAGTCTGGGACACTTGCTATGCCAGGCCTTGTGCCCTGCTGCCATGGTTCTGGCTTGCTACAGGTTTGCTCTGGCTGGGCCAGCCCTGGGAGAGCTCAGTCTGCTGCCCTGACAGGTTATCTGGGCTCTGTTGAAAAGCCTCTTCCCTCCTCTGCCTCCAGAGACTCAAGCCTTTTGCTACCCAAAGAAGTTTCAAGTAACCTACTCACCCCGCAGCAGATTTCCTCAACCACAATGATGTGCTGTCCCCTAATCAAAGCATAAAAATTATAAGGGACAAAACTGTAATTCATGTAAAGTCTGTTTTCTCCTTTTCTGCCACAGTTAGACCATTGAGCTCAAATTCTCCTAATTTTCTAGTCTCTGGGGTTTACACTAGGGCTTACCACGTGCTTCCATGAGATGAAGATAAGGGATCCTTAATGAGCACAAGTGCTAATGTCTTTGATTCTCTCACCTGAACAGCTCTGCTGCATCTTTTTTAGTAGGAGAGATGTGGAACATCTTATGAGATGTGATCTACTGAGGTCTCATCCACTATTGTTGTGTTATTAATTATTCCTATGACACATCTGGTTCAAATAGTGATACAGTACGAGGCTCACACTCCCGGGTGCAATGGTTTCAGGGAAGCAAGACATGTGCAGTCTGCTTTAATGAGAAAATCACTGTGGCAGTGGACATTTTGCGTAGGCAAGCCCTGGAAGCGGAAAGCAAGATGCGATGCCATTTGCATTAGCTGTTGCGCATACAAATGTTCAGCTGCATTTTTTAGTATCCATTTGTTGCATACAAAAGCTGTTAAGATACTGTGTAGCGTGTTTTCAGGACACTTTTGTTTGCAGAGGTAACCAGTGACCTTGGAAAATCTTCCTGTTCTGTGCAATCCAGCCCACTGTAACTAGGACTTCTAACAAATGAACTAGAAAGATATTATTAATTCAATGAAAAATTACTTTAAAATTAGAACAGGCTGCTATAATACCGGCTAGGGAGTCATACACATTTATAATCACTAAGAAGATTTATATCAAATGACATCAGAATTTTATTCCCATGTCATCTGCAACAGCTCCCCTCCTGTTTCCCTGTACAGAAACCTGTTCACTGGTTGAGGATGAACAGTATTTCACCTTTTTTTACAGAGGCAGCTCATAAAGCAGTATCGCATCCTGTTGCTAGCATTTGTCTGGTAGTGACAGTGAGTGACATGCTGACATGCTATGAAACTGTGATCACTGGTGACAGTCAAAACACCAGGAAGGTGCTGCCCTCATTAGCTAACCGTGACCCGTTAACACTGGCCCATTGATATCAACTCAAAAGGTGGAAAATAAGGCAGTACTTAACTGGATAACCAAGGGAATATGAAGATTTACTTATAGCTGAGAGGAGTAAGTTTCAAGAAGCCACAATCTGCAAGAAAATGACTGGAAACTCAGAATAGAGTTGTTCTGGGGTAGACCAGGACAGTCAAAGGTAGCAAAGCAATAGCAAAACTGGTAATAGAAATAGGTAGGGGTAACATAAAGTTGAAGAAAAGGGCAATGCAATCTGGGTTGCATGTCAGAAAATGATCAATGCCTCTGTAGAATCCGAGGAAGCCTGATTTTCCTCTGTGCAGTTGAGTTAATGTGGATTTTCATGAACTGGTGTTGAGCCTGTGGTTTTGTTTCTTGTAAACCTTAGCAATGAGTCATGTTTGCTGCTGCCCAGAAAACTGATATGCTGGCAAGGGTTTCCTCCCTTGAACTGAAGATTGTTGTGTTTGCTTGTGGAAACTGGAATGGAAGATCGTGTTTCAATGGGCACTCGTGCTGCTCCCTGGAGAAAGTGGCTCTGGCTATGGAAGGTGCCTGAGAACATCATGAGCCAGAACTTTTACAGGCAACTCTGTATAGAAAAATCCTTGTGGGTTTGACAGGAAGCAGTCTTTCTGATAGGTGGCTGAAAGAAATCCTACAGAGTAAGTTGCAGACTATCTCCTTGCAAAACTTCAAGGTGGGGTTTTTTTCTGACAGCAGCAGAAATGTTTCCATTGTCTGGGACAGCGCATTGACTCTGGGGAAAAGAAAAAAAGCAGCTCAATGTGTTTGATTTGTCAGTGATCAAAGCACTTCTTTTTGGGGGTGTGTTTTATACCTCCTTCACCTGTTAAATTTGTGCTAAATAGAGATTCTGTAGAAGCCACAGCATGGAAGGCAGGCAAGGTGATGTTAAGTATGCTGTGCTCTGAAGGGCTGTACCTGCTTTTAGGGGTGAATTCTTGAGTAAGTGCCTTGTGCTACTGCACTGTTCCTGGGAGGAGGACTGGCAGGGTGGTGTAGATGCTGCAAACCTGCAAAGTGAAGGGGATGCTTCTGCATATTCCTTATGAGATTTCAGGTTGCTCAGCTCCTTTAATGTGTTGCTGATTGCTCACATCTTCAAATACTGCCTTTCAATTCCCTAAAGAGGTGAAAGTGGTCAAAAGCACCTCATCAGCAGCTGCAGTATTGCAGGACAGTCTTCAGTGCTTGGCTAGTGTTTGTCGTTTCAGGTAAGTGTAGTTTTCGCTTGGAGCTCACAGCAGCACTGGGCATGGGACTAAACTGTTTTATGGGGTGAAGAGTGATCTTTAAGACAATAGAAAAAAATAGAAAAGAGGTATTAAAAGGTCTTTGATTTTATCTTGGTGAGTGAATTTTATTGCAGGCATGTAAGTGTTAGGCACGTGAGAAACTGATAAAAAAACATCAGCTGGGCAGCAAAATCACACGAAATCCTGAGCTCGTGTTGCTAGGAGTGCTTTCTCCTCTCAGCTGAGTGCCTAGCACCAAAGAGACTTAGGGATGCTGAAAAAATGCTGTCTTGACAGACAAAAATGCTTTGTTTTGAAGCCATGTTCAAGTGGATGCACACGATTGAAAACTGAATTGTTTGGGCAGTAAAGGCAGCAGGGTTGTTCCTGTGAGTGACAGGGTCACAGGCTGCACACGGGGAAGTGGAAGGCTGTTTGAACCCCTGGATGAGCTTCAGGGATGCCACAATCTCAAAGGCTACAATCTGAGGAAGGAGATACGGACAGGAGTTTGCAATGCAGCCTAAGAAGGAAGAATTAACAAAAATGCTTGGTATGTTTTCAAAGAAATCCCTCAATGGAAAACCCCATTTTGCTTTCGGAATTAACAGCCTCCAGGAAAAAAAAAATATAAAGGAAGTTTGCAAAGGCTAGCTCTTTGGGAGGGTCTTTGTCCTGGGTTCAGCAGTAACAGTCATTTTTCTCCTTCGTAGTAGCTGGTGCAGTGCTGTGGTTTTGACTTCTGGCCTGGGAACAGCACTGATAACACCAGTGTTTTTAGTTGCTGCTCAGTAATGTTTACTCTGACCAAGGACTTTGAGTCTCATGCTCTGGCAGGGAGGAGAAGCCGAGAGGAAGCAGAGACAGGACATGTGACCCAAACTGACCAAAGAGGTACTCCATACCACAGCACATCATGCCTTCTATATAAACTGGAGGCAGTTTCCCTGGAGGGCTAAATCATTGGGTATCGGTCGGTGGATGGTGAGCAGTTGTATTCTCTTCCCTTGTTTTTTCCCTTATCATTGTTATTATTGGTGGTAGCAGCAGTGGTTTGTGTTATACCTTAGTTACTGGGCTGTTCTTATCTCAACCCATGGGAGTTGTATTCTTTCTATTCTCCTCCCCATCCCTCCAGAGCGGGGAGGAGGAAGGGGGGGAGTGAGAGAGACGCTGCATGGTTCTAAGTTACTGGCTGACTGATCTTAAACCACAACAGTCTTCCTCAAATGGTGGCGCTAGTCTGATATGCTGTCTGTGGAGAAAAGGATGAAGGCAGCATGGACTGCCCTCTTTGACCAGATGTCTCTCCTGTTTCCTTTCAGCAATGTTTTTGGTAATACTGTTTGTTCTGTATTACTGAGAGTGTTCCCTGAGAAAGTCCACTAGGAAGGGAGCTCTAACAGTTTTTGGGGAAAGAGGAAACTTCTTTTCAGAGTAACTTTTTTTGCAAAGCAGAAAGCTCTGCTGTTCCCTTGGGCTTGGTGGGCTCTGCCACTTGGCAAGCTGTCACCCATGTGTGAAGAGCAGGGCATTAGAGGCCAACTTCTGTGCCAGCTACTGTAAAGAGATCTTCAGGTTTCTGCTTCAGCCAAGAGTGGGTTCAGAGCAAGTTACGTTTCTGCATCAGGACTTTTTGCATCTGGTCACTCGCTGGAGATGGAATTTAGTGGAGATGCCTCTGGTGGCTTGCTGTACCAGAAAGTGCAAACGCAGCATCCTTGCGCAAGCATGCATAAATGCATATTTGTATTTCTGTGTGGTTTTATGTAGGTGTAATAGTATAAAGACACACTTCCATGCAAATGCAGACATAAAATACATATTCTAAATGAAAGGCTTTGTATTGGCTTTCCTGATTCACAGATAATTATGCTGTTGTACCTTTCAAAAAGGAAGCATTGTAAACAGCACATACAATTTGTGTCTTTCTCTTTGGCCTCTGTTTAAGACCAGTCTTGTGCTCTGCATTTAAGCAAACACTTTCATGAGTACTAAGTGCATATTAATGACTTCATCTGTCAAATTTCTTCTCTTTTTATTTTTTGGCATGGCCATTAGAACATTTTCTGGTAGCTTGCTCAGGTATGTGTGAACTCAGCCTTTCCACTTTTCCCATACTCCTACTGGCTTTAGTAGGACACTGCCTAGATTTAGTCGTTGGGATCTCCTTTTGATGTTTCCCAGAGCTTTTCCTGGGAATTTTGAAAGCATGTGTTAAACTATAACAAGGGGTGTGAATTTGGCCACATTACCCAGACTGTAGTAGCAGTATTTGGCCCAGTCACGAGGCAGAGCTTATCATTTCGTGTCCTTATGGGTTGTTCCAGTCCAGCACAGCCTGGCCCGGTAGAGAGAGGTCAGGGCTTTTGCTGATCTCCAATCTACTCTTTCAGAATTCAAAAATATATACCCCCTGTGCCAGGGCTAGGACATAGAAATGACACAGGCTGCATAAAATGTGGGGAAGGCTTCTGACAGCTGAAGGTCAGCATTCAGAATCTGCTCTTTTGTGCTTTTGTTGGTCTTGCATGACCCATATCCACAGCGCTTTGCCCCTTCTCTTTTTTGCTTTGCTCTGCTCTAGTGTGTCAAACCCACTCAATTATTTCTTCACTTCTGTTTTCACTGTGTCCCAGATTGCAGAGACCTCCTTCCTCATGACTTTAAAATAAAACATTTCTTTCATGAAGTCCTGATCATCTCCTCAGATGATAAAAGCAAATCTCCCAGAACCTTCAAAAGGTTGTTATTACATGGCACTACACCTGTAAGCTCTTGTTGCTGACTATATCCTCTTTTTCTAGCAAATGGTTTACTGCCAGTGTTTGCTTCTACGTCTCATCCAATAATAGTTCAATGTAAAGTCTTGTGGATCTTGTGGATGTGCTCAGGCTTTATGTATGAATTAGCTGAAGAGAAATTGGCGATTCAGATTGTATTTTACAGCAAAAAAATCTACAGTAGCTCTTTCCACTCTTCTGGATCTGCTGTTTTCACAACACAGAGATAAGAACCTGGCCAAAAGAAGTTAACTCTTCAGAAAGGATTGGAGGAGCACAAAATGCAGTCATAGAATCATTTAGGTTGGAAAAGACCTTTAAGACCATAGATCCCAACTGTTAATCTATTCTCAATTAAAACAAGCTTCGATGGGAGTGGCAGCAGAACTGGCCTGATGGGATTTCCTCCACGCATGTCTTTGCACTTTTTTGCCAGTGGAAGTGATCAACTGCAAAATTGTAACAGAAATGTGAAGGACAGTATTAGGCTGGTTTTGAGCTACAGGAAAAGAGGTTTTCTAAGGGGAAAAAGACCTGTTCCTCAAAAATAATAAAGATTTCTGAATTTGACAATCTTTTAAGAAGTTTTCTCTTCATTCTCAGTATTCAAGCAAATATGATAAATGTGAGAACAGGGCTTTTTGATAGACTGGATGCATAGGTACCTACCGAATACCTTGGAAAATTCATAAACTCTTTATGTATACCAGATGGTGAAAGATCACAAAACATTTTTTTCAGTGTCTTGAACAGATTTCCTGTTTAGAGTGTGTGCATGTCTGTATATGGGTATTAGTAATATTAGGAATTAAGCAGAACCAAGAAGAAACTATTTGATTAGAATGCTACTACATGTGAGAAAATGTAGAATGAGAAAATCAATGGATTAGATTGGCACTGGGGGATCTGCAGCTTGTGTCCCATTAAAAGCCCAGGCTGTCTCTTTGACAGAACATGAAACTTAGGCCTCTGTTTGAATGTGAGCAGTTCTATCCATGGAAACGTAACTGCAGATTGCATTTGATCTGCTGTGAGTAGGACACACAAATGATTTTCCAAGCAAATGTTTCACAAACCTGTCTGTGAATGCTGCTGCATAGGAAACAATTTTTCCATAGTCCTTTTGGATCTCTGCAGAAAAGAATCACCAGATATATCAAGGGTTTGGCATGCCAGTCTTAGTGCATTGTTTGGTGTTAGAGTTTATGCTAGCTGTTTTCAAGACCCAGGAGAGTACAGGAACAAGGCATAGAAATAGAAAATCAGTATTTTCAGCCTCCTGACCTTACGGATCTATCTGCACAGTCATAAACTTGTGAAATTCATTTTGACTCTTTGTCAGGAATGAAGTTCATTATCATGCTCACTCTCAGGAAATTGTCAATGGGGAAAATACTAATTATGTTCAATGCTTGAAAATACTGAGGTTTTTATTAAGAGCTTCAATTGCAGTGAGCTTCATGCTCAAAGGAGTTCTGCATTTAGCTGCCTCCCTGAGGTCCTGTCTAACTTCTCCTGAAAGCTGTCATACTAACAGTAATTGGTGAAAGGAACAAGTACAACAAGATCTGTCTCACACAATGACTATTCAGTGGAAGGCCATGAAAGTGAGCAGATAGCATCTGCTGGATGTGACACTTCTCTGGTAGACCTCTCTCTTCAGTATCACCCCGATTTGTGTTTATCATGGTTTTGGAGGAAGCACACAGAAATAAGGCAGTAAGGGAAGAGAGGATCCCACAAGCCACAGCAGTGTCTCACATGCAGCGGCAAAATCAGTCAGATGAAGCAGCAAAATAATGCCAGAACCTCACACTGTACAGCACCACTTGCATCACCAACCTGGGGATAGCAGAAAACAGCACTAGCTGTAGTCAAGTCAAAGAAAGAAATGGTTCAGGACAGCAAAATTGCAATGGCCTCATTTTGGCTTGTGCCAGGCTGTTGGGAAGCTGGGGTAGGGGTGCTGCTTCTGCCAACATGAGGGGTTGAGGCTTGCTGAGCTTGTTCCTCCTGGTGTCAGCACACCTCTTCCCAAAACCTCTCGCAGCTGATGATAAAAGTGCATCAAGATTAACTCTCCACAATCCCTTTTCCATTGCTTTTTCCATTTCTGTGTGCATAGCACCATGAGCTTGGTCCAGTCCTGGATCTTGTTGCTGACGTGGCCAGACAAGCCTCAAGGCAGATCTGTGGCAAAAATACACAGTTGAACCTGCAGTGCTGGTTCTCTCAGGCATGAGCTGGGGTAAGTTTGTGTTCCCTGAAGAAAAAAGGAAAGAAAGAAAAAGAAATACAGCTCTGTTGTGCTCAGACACAACATGGAATAATTTTGAGACTCCTCTCTATCCATGTAACTGCTGGTCAGAGGCAAAGAAATCTGAACAGTTCCTGGGCCATTATGTTAATCAGAAAGGTTGATCTGCTTATTATGAATATTTTGTGTTGCTGAAGTGTCCAAAGTACTTGGCAATGCCTTCTGCAATCCAATCCCATTGGCATTAATTAGAATTAATTAGCTGGCCCAAAGCATGTTTGTAGCCAAGGAGATGGTTGCAACAGGGAGAACAGGGCCATGTTTGCTTTCAAACTGTTTAGACATACCCTATATTACATTGCGGTGCAAAATGAAGCAATCAGCACTGCCAACAAATAAAACTCACCCATTTCACTCAGTGGCTAAATAAGCCCAATCAGACCATTTGGCATTAGTGGATCCTGTTTAGACAGCTAGCCTCAGGCAGGCTGGTCTGTCCCTGTAACTTGTTGCCTTCTTTCTAGGGAACATCGCCATTCACTTTAGGAAGATGGCTTTCCTATGTACCTAGAATTAAGGAACTTAAGTGTTTCAGTCAAGCAGAGTAAAGCCTACTCTGGGATCCAGCAGAAAGCTGGTCTTTTCTGGCCACTGAACAGATAAAACGAAAGTGTGTTTGATGGAGTTTCTGTATGTTATAACTTGTACAAAAGGCAGTGCTCATTAACAACTAGGAACAAAAGGGAACAAGGAGAGACAGCAGCCTGGAATGGTTTGTTTTTATTGACAGAAATGTCCTGGGTGCAAATTAGGTTCCTTCTCAAACAACAAGAAGTAACCTTATTTTACCTGCCCTTAGGTGAGAATTGCAAGCTCTGCTACAGGCTGTGGACTGATACTATCGCAGCTTGCTTTGTGATCTACAAATACCTGTTGTCCCTCAGGTCTCATCAGCTTATGTCTAACCCTAGTATTCACTAGATCCCAAGAGGGTTTCCCCACCTCTAACGTTTTGCCCTTCTCCTTCATTGCTGCTTTTCTTGCAGTAGTGCAAGACAGAAATGTCCGGCTTTGCCTGTCTCAGTGTTTTCTGCACTGATACCAATGAAGCAATGCTGTTACATGATGATCTCCAGTGAGCAGGGTAGCATCTCCTGGTATGAGTATTATCACATAGATTCTGATGAGAAAAATTACTTTAGGGTGTATGTCATTGGTTTTTGGTTTTTGAATTTGCTGCTCACTGCTGCTATAACACATCATGTAACCAAGGTGTGGGCAAATTGGTTCAGAAGAGGTGGGGACAGAAAGCAGTTAGAACCTGTGCAAGGCAGAAATTACAGTTGTTTTTTCTCAGTAATTAGGGAAGCATGTTTCTGTGATTCTAGCTACAAAAACCACAAAGTTAGATTACATTAAAAGGTTTCACACCATATGAAACACTGAATTGCTCCTGGAGGGACCTCTTTAGACTAACTGGAGAGCCTAATGCTCCTTATTTAGGCAGCAGTGTTTGTTGCCAAAAATTAAATGATGTGACTCTTCTGCTGGCTTCTACCTCAGACAGATGGGAACCAGTCATACACTCCTTGTAAGGCACAGTGCTGTGAAGCAGATGAGCAAGCATAGCTGTGCCAGCTCCTTACAAGCCATGTGATTCTCCTGCTGCTTCCACCACTTCCTGCCATCCTTTCTGGGATCCTCCTGCAAAGGAGATTATAATTTCTTCTCAGATGCATTTGCAACACCAGAAGACATCAGATGTCCTAACCTGATCAAGAAGCTCAGGCTCCTCAGCACACAGATAGTAATACCTGTTTCTGATAAACCAGTCTCCAGTGGACCCTGATTAATGGTAACAGAGTACAGATGTAATAAATCTGCCAAGTTTATGGTGGCAGAGCACTGGAACAGGCTGCCCAGGGGGTTTGTGGGGTCTCCCTCTCTGGAGACATTCAAAACCCACCTGGATGTGTCCCTGTGTAACCTGATCTAGGTGGACCTACCTTGGCAGCAGGGTTGGACTAGGTGATCTACAGGGGTCCCTTCCAACCCTTCTGTGGTTCTGTGGTCCAACTGATTCTGTGATTCTGTGAAATCTAAGTGTAGGGCATAGTTCACTGGGGCCTTCATGATCACCCTTTCAAATGATGTGGTGGTTGAGGATTAGAGTCTTCAAGATGCCAGTGTAAGTTGCTACAGATGCTAATAAGAAACAGTGGACTCAAAAAGTACATGGAGATAGATCCTGCTGGGAAAATGAATCAAAGACTGCTTCGAGCCTCTTTGTGCGGGTAGTGTTGGGTCAAACTAGACTGAAGGGCCAATAGTTAGTCCCAGTTGCATGAAGAGACCCTGAGAAATGTTATACCAGGTTGTGCTTACCCATGCTACCTGCTTCAATGTGTACCCTTCACACTGGGAGGGTGATGAGGAGCATGAGGAGATACATCAGGACTGTCGTGGTTTAGGCCTGCCACACAGCTCACTCACTGCCCCCCCCCCCCCCCCCC
>WYDI02001247.1:0-18221 GCA_009867235.2 Psittacus erithacus
CCTGGGTCATCCATTTTCCCCTTCTTGAAAATGGGGGTTATATTTCCCTTTTTCCAGTCATCAGGAACTTCACCTGAATTCCATGATTTTTCATATATGATGGACAGTGGCTTAGCAACTTCATTTACCAGCTCCTTCAGGACCCGAGGATGGATTTCATCAGGTCCCATGGACTTGTGCACGTTCAGGTTCTTATGATGGTCTCGAACCAGATCCTCTTCTACAGTGAGCCTAGGGTCTTCATTCTCACAGTCCCTACGTCTGCCTTCCAAGACTCGGGTGGTGTTGTCAGAGCATTTGCCAGTGAAGACTGAGGCAGAGAAGCCATTAAGAACCTCAGCCTTCTCCAAATCCAGGGTAGCCAGTTCTCCTGATAGCTTGCGGAGAGGGCCCACGTTGCCCCCAGTCTGTCTTTTATTCTCAATGTACCTGTAGAGCCCCTTCCTGTTACCTTTCATATCCCTAGCCAAGTTGACTAGACTCCTCAGAGTCTAGCTGCCTTGCTTGCTCCCGTTGCTGCCTATGGATGCATGCACTGCCTTCGTCATCTTCTCTGTGATGACATGAGCGTGGTCGATGTCCACTATGCTGCTTGTAAGGTGGAAAAACTGTGTGACTTTCCTAGGCTCCTTAAGCAGAAGGTATCGCATGGCGCAGCAGGGCAGTTTGGAGAAGACCTTTGCTCAGCCTTCAGCCTGCTGAGGGCCTTCACATCTATGGAGGCTTTTAACAGAGGGAGTCAGGGTACATCTCCGGCTAACATCTGGGGCTCCCGTGTTGCAGCCCCTGTCCTAAGGGCTTTTACTAAACTGATGAGAAAGGGAAAGGTGGGAGAGGCAGCATCAGCATGCTGGGGGGTGCAGCTGGCTATAACAGATTCTAGGTATCTCTTTATCTTGAAGGACTCTCCTTCAAAAAACTGTTAATCTGCTGCTGCTTTTTAAGCCTCTCATTGGGCTTGGCTCTTTTAAGAGCTAATGGTGGTTTTGAATTCCATGTCGAGGTTACCATTGAATTACTTGACATGTTATAGACTTTCTTGTAAGAACTTACCGGAAGCTTCATTGTGACTTTTCATGTGTTTAATGCATTGCCATTTTAATTTTAATGGCTGTAAAGGAAATACCTTTGTGGAACACTAACCTTAATTGCCTTCCTTTTAAGAAGCCAAATACAGAGCATGGTTTGCTACAGCTCGATTTTAATCTGTAAAAGATCGTATTCAAGCAGAGATCCTGTCAGAACTTTGTCCCAGACTTGCAAGAAAACCTCTCTTGGGGTGGGGACAGAGGAGTGTGAAGGAGGGAGGAAACTGTAACAGAGAAGATATGTGTATTCTGAATCTAATGCATGATTGGTACAGAGTTGGATGGCAGGTTTAACTATTCTGCTTGATTCAGGAGTCTGTCATTACATCCTACCCCCAGTGCTTGAATAAATAAATGACTGAGTCTCCTGTACAGTCAAGGTACAAGATTACTGTGCATGGTGGGTAGCACTTTGCTTTGTGGGTAGTGCCATTAGCTTCAGTGGAGTTACTTGTAGTAAAAGGTATTAAGCAGTGCAAGTAAGGGCATGGTTCATCAGCTGTTGTACTGACACCAGCCTGGGGCTGTTCCTGCTTCTGCTTGTTATTTCTGCTGCCCCTCTGTCTCCTCTATCAAGCAGCTGCCCTTGTCTAGTCAGTTATGTTTTAACTGATTGTGCTCTGTGAATGATTTGGGTTTGGTTTTTAACCCAGTTTATTTCACAGGACCAGACGAAGGCACAGGCAGGCATATTTAGTGCTCTGCTCAGCTTTGCAAAGTTAACTCTGCCACTGACCATGCCGTCCTGCTCCTCCATGTCAAGAGTTGATGGCCCATGAGCAGGCAGTAAGTTGCACGCCACTGATAGATCAGTGGTGGATGTACCTGATGAGCAGAGCTGGACGGCAGCCCTGAATCATGCATACAGTGCTCAGGGCTCAGAGCAGTCCTGCCAGGAAGGTGGCTCATCTGCTGCAGACCAGCCCTGCAGCCTACCCTGTGATGTGCTGTGTTAGCTCCTGCATTGTGAAAGATGGTCCTGGCAGAGCCAAATGACTGTACTGAATATTTGCTGTGGTAGGCAGTGTCATTGCCAGATCATCTCATGTGAGCTTCTGCCTGGATGTCCTTGGATGTAAACTGTAGGGTACTAACAGTCTTTCACAATCCTTATGCTTTAATGACAATTATTTGTCACACTTCTGATTTTGTACTGCTAGCATATAGTGTTGAGACCTCCTGCGAGGCTCAGATGGATATCTTAATTAAAAAAATAAAATCTGCTTTGCTGTGTATAGATACATTTAGAAGTAATTCAGGGGGCTTGGAAAGCTGCAGATCCCTGTGAGGGTATTCTGTGTTTCAAAGAGATCACTGCTACTTATGGCAAGACATCTGTTATCTGAGCAGCCTTGCAAGGCACTGAACAATAGGCCTGTTCTTTGGCAGGCCTCCATAGTCACCAGCATCTAAGAATAGCATATGGAAGATCTCCGCTCAATAGCAGTTGATGTTGATGTGTGCAAGCAGGTGCATATTTTAGTGTTTTTTGTCATATGGAGCCTAAGACTTCAGCTGGTACAGTTTCTACCTCAGGGCTACTCTGTTCATAGTCAGATCCTGGTACACCATTGGAGAAATAACTTTTATGTCTCTTCTATTCAGATGGATAAAAAGCTACTTGGAGCAGCAGAATCCACTTACTCTCTACCAGTAGGTTTATGGGGAAGCTTGCTGATGCAGCTATAGATTTTGTGCTGGGAGTGCTGCCTCTTGACATCTTTCACTTCATCTGTCAGCATCCCTTCCATGCAATTTTGAATCTCTGGTGTATAATGAGGGCTAAGACATGCAGCAGATTTTTTCCTAAAGGGGAGCCTGTTAGTCTCTCTCTGCTGCTGCTCATGTTCCCAAGACTTCCAGGAACTTGAAGAACCTATGTCAGGTTTGGTTTAAATTTGCCCTAAACTTAATAGGAAGAGAAACACATGCATAGCTAGGGCTGCATCTGCACAGAAATAAGATCTTATGGTCACAGCAAAAGAAGCTTATAGTTTACGAGGTATTTTTTCCAATGCCTATCTTCAGAGTTGGCAAGAACTGGCAATTTCTGTTCCACTGGAAACATTGATCTTTGGGTGGAAAAAGGTGAGGCTGCTCCAATGCAAACTAGAGGCCAGAGACTTTGAGTCTTGTGCTGGTTTCCCTGATACTGTCGATTTCTCTGCAAGTATCTTCCCAATGCTTGAAAGCTTTGAGACCTGGAGCTTTGAGTCTAGGCTAGGTGTGCACAGGGAGAAAAGAACTGTGTGCCACTTTGCTAACACTTGTGATTTGCAAATTCCTTGCACCCCTAATTTAGTTGTTTTCTGGGATGAAGTAGTCATCTGATCATAGCCCAACGTTAAGAGGTAGAAAAACCACCATGCCTGGAGGCTCTTCTAGAGACCGGTGAGGTCCCTGGACAACACCAAAGCCGAGTATGTTCTTTCTTAGGGACAAGGGATTGAGGGAGAAGGACAGAATGGGGGTGAAACATGACTGATACAAGCTGATGTCACTTGTGATCAGGCTTTCAGCAGTGAGTCTGGTGTAGAAAAGGCAAGATGCTGTACAGATGGTGTAAGAGAATGGACAAATAGGAGAAGCAAAAACTAACACAATCAGACAAGTATTTTCTTGTGCCTGCAGTTTGGAAGACTATCCCGTTTGGGAGTATAGTTGCTTCTGAGTGCATTTTCTCTACTAAATGGAATATTTTACAGCTCAAGTCTGGTCTAGACAGTTTAGCCGCAAAATTTTAACATTCTTTTGAGAGCATTAAAAAAAAAAAGTTCCAGGGCATTTGAACAAATGGCTTTTCATTGACTGCTCACCCTCACTTCAGCCATAGGACTAAAACTAAAAGGTTCTTTTTCTCCCTGGTAATTTGGCTGCCAAGGAGAAGGAGAATTGTCCTGTGGACTAGATGGGGGGGAATGGGAGGAGGTATTTTCTTTTTGATAGCTGCTTGTTCATAAATTCTCAGCCCAGCAGCAAGCTGCAGGGGTTCAGGTTACAGCTTACTTTGCTTTGGGGCAGAATCTGCCCTTATTAGTTCCTGCATCAATCTCCACTAGTTCCAGCTGCCTCAACACTGGTACTGATTTAGAAGTGGCTCTCCCAGAGCAGGCCAGGGATAAAGATTGCCTGTTTCTGTCTTGGTAATTGTCTTAATCCTTAGTAAAGGTAAGAATGAACAAATGGAAGTTGAGTTAGGAAAATAAACAAACCCACAAAGCAAACACCAAACCAAAACCCCTACCAGTTAGCCTTACTTGTTTTCTGTTGCTCGTAGTCAAATGGTTGATATGACTGAAAATTAAGCATCCATTTAAATACTGTAGAATTGGAGCCAAGAAAAGGGGTATAGCCTTCAGAAAACAAGAATATTAAGTTAAATTTGCTTCCTTGTTTTCCCAGCCTCTGTGCTCTGTAGTGGAATTTGCATCAAGGACTGCAAGGTTGCACCTTTCTTTGCCCTGAACGATAAATCCTTCTTGAACAGTGTTCAGTGTTAGGCCTTAAAAACGAACTCGGAAAAAAAACCAACTCTGCTCCATCGTGTCTGATGTACACAGAAGTTCCAAAGATAGTTTTAGGATGAAGGGTTATTCTGTATAGGTTTTTATAACCTTTTTGCTTTCATTCAGTTTCCAGGATCATTATGAAAACCATTCCTGGAAAAAAACACACTGTTAATTTTTCTGGGTTATCTCCAGAAAGCTGTTCCAGAGCATTCAGGTCTGGACACATGAAGTTAGGCACCTGCTGGCAAGCCAGTCCTCCTCCCACATTGCTGTCAGGGAATTATTGCTGCCATTATCAGTAGGAGCAGCAGGTACTCGGCGCTCTGCAAAATCAGGCTGCTTTTGCTTTATAAAGTAAAAAATGAGTACTGGAAGTGTTAGTACGTATTGAAGTCCTGGAGTGCACTGTGGATATTTGTCCATATTACGCTGCAGTGATTTGACAGGTTTTAAACCATTTGCAGATTTTTACTGTTGTTGCTGTCTCCATGCAAAGCTGAGCTGGGGAGGATTCTTTCCTGCTGCAGTTGCCACTTGTGGTTCTGCACATGGGTCTGTAGCTGAGCCATGGTCTGTGAAAGAGGGTGCAGACTGACACCAGGGACTCATGCATATATGCCATTTAGGCTCTTGTTCATATTTCAGCAGAGATGAAATACTGCTGTTCTTGTGCAAGCATTTGTTTTGTTTCCAAGTTCTGTGAGTGCTGTGGTAGGCATCAGCCAGATCCCTGGCCAGGGAGGTATTTCACAGCCACTGGTCAAAGAATGAGTATGGACATGTCCAAACTCAGCCATTAGAAGGAAACTAGACAGTTGAATGTGAAGTGAAAAGAGAACTTGTGCGTGATTCACCAAAAGGGTGGTCAAGTATTGGAACAGGCTGCTCAGGAAAAAGGTGGAATCGCTGTCCCTGGAAGTGTTCAAAAACTGTGTAGACAAGGCCCTTGGTGGCATAGGTTAGTGGTGGCTTTGGCAGCGCTGGGGTAGTGGCTAGACTTGATCTTAAAGGTCTTTTCCAACCTAGCTGATTCTGTGAGTGAAGGGGAGAGGGGAAAAACCCACTTGAACCATTTGTTGCTCTGTGGATTATGCAGAGACTGTGCAATCCCTGGGTCATACAGAGTAAGGGTGGGCAACCTTCCCTTAAAAGAAGTCAGACCATCAGAAGATCCTTTTAAGGGAGGGAGTAGGGAAGGAATGCCCACAATGTGAGGGAACTCTTCATCACTGGGTTTTGAAAGGTCTTGCTCTCTGAAAGATATCAGGCCTAACTTAATGAACTTATGGTAAGGATCTCTGTGTGAGGGCCACTGCTATGCAGGCAGGCAGCTTAGGTGGTCATCATGGTCCATGTTCCAGGTTGTGTCTTATTTGTAGGAACTCTCTCTGTGACTGAAGCTGGTTGGGTTTTCTCTCTTCTGTCCCATCCTCTGATGTCAGCTTGCCTGTGTGGCCTGTCCTCTGTTGATCACCCCTTTGATCACCTGTTGCTTCATACAGACATTAAATAACTGCTGGTGATGCTTTGTTGTAACTGTCATTGTCATAAAATTTGTCACAAAAAAGTAATTCACTCTTTCATATCTCATTAACAGTGTTACTTTCATCCTGAGGCTTCATTTTAATATAATTTTGTTTCTTGTCTGGAATAAAAGTTTCAGAACCAGATACTAACATTGATGCTCAAAGCTTGGAGAAGCGGAGAGCTTATATGAAATGTTCTGACTACATTGTTGACTTTGCTTTACACATCAAAGCAATTCATCTTAAAGAGATTATCTTTTTCCCCCCTTTTTTTTTTAATTAGGAAAGCATGCAAAGTACAAGAGAAGATTGTTTAATTAAGAACAAGATTCGTAGACCACTCTATATGGGGAATTAACTCCAGAGAATTTAGGAAAACATGTTTTTCTAATGAGAACTTAAACTAAACAGATTGGCTCCTTCATAAAAAAGAATACATTTGATTGTGGGGTATAACTGACTCCACAAGGAGAATATCTCCCATCCTGGGGGGTTCTTTGCTTCCTGCGGTTCTGTGTTAGTCAACAAAACCCGATCAAGGGGGGAAAAGGCATATTTTTAGCAGTGAGTGCAGTGAAGCAGTAGAGGTGATTATCAATGATGTGATAAATCCTCAGTTGCTTGGAGTGTTTATGTAAATTGGATGAGATTCTAAATAATATGCTTCGTATTAGATGAAAGTTGTTGAGCAAAGAATGCTGTAGTGAAAATGGAGGCTTGTTTTGTGTAAAAGATCAAACCCAATAACTATCAGCCCATTTTACTTTTGCTACTTTTGAGATCTGTCAAAAACTGGGCAAAGGCTGCAGCCCATGTTTGTCTCTTGGTTGAAGCTCCCATGGACTATATGAGACCTCTGTGATTTGGTTCTATTTTTGTTCCATAGCTGAAAGCCAAATGTGATTTTACTGGCTTGCAAAGCTTCTGGGTTCTTGAATACTTCTGTTACGTTTGACACTAAAGGAGGAGACTCTGGGTTGCCTTTTTGAGATGGTTTTAGCAATGAGATCACCGTAAAACTGAGATCAACCAGGCTATGATTCCTTGAAATGCAATGAGATCACTGTAAAATTGAGAGCAACCAGGTTATTATTCCTTGAAATCACATGGAAAAACTTCCAGCTTCTGTGGAGTGACTTGTGGTGAGAGTTGCAGATGACAAAAACATTTGTACTGCATCTTTTCAATTTATTCTCCATTTCCAGGAGGTTTGGTATTAATTAGGAAGCGTCTTGGGAGTTTTGCATCATAAGGCCAGAGGAGGAGTGACCCAGTCACTGTGGCTTCAGTGTGACTTTGAACTCCAGTTCTGCAGTGTGCCCCTGATGGGACCTACATTGCCCACATCCTCCAATCTGAGCACCAGCTTCTCCTTAAAATCAATGAGTGACAGCTGATAGTCTGCCTTTGAAGGCATCCTCATCATTCATCTCTCCCTGCATCAGCTGCTGTCTGTGGAGGGACAGCTGAAAAGTGTTTCAAAACACCCCTGTAGGACACAGAAGGTGGATGGGTGGTGTGTCAGGATGCTTTCCAAGAGATCCTGTCTCACTGGGGTATATGGATATGTGGTTCTCCAGCACAAGCAGGCCCATGGTTCTGTGCTGCTCCTTATAGTTGAAATTACCGTAATAATGATTATGTGATAACCAATCTCCCCCCTGCCACAACCAATGCTAAATTTGCCTTTGCGAGATTCAACTGTTACGCTTACTATTAAAAACAAGGACACTATAAAATTAGAGAGGGAAAGCATGGTGTCTTTTGGTCACACTTGGATGATTCACACTATTAATTTTGTGGAACTGCACTAATTGCTTTTATATACAGGACAAGGTAATCGTCACGGAAATTTTAGTAGTAAACTGAAGGATTCTGTGAGGATGAAATGATTTTGATTCCCTGTGGCAGATTAAGTAGTTTAGTGTAGAACATTAATATTTATAGAGATTGCTAGTGATAGAATTGATTTTGATGACTAATCCTTGTAGCTTTGTAACCATTACAGATATAATTTGCTAGCTGTGTAAATATATGATACCAGTGTACACACAAAATATTAACTCAGTTTGATAAAAAAGACCCAACTGTTCTTATGCTTTTATTGTTTATCCAGTCAACAGTTCTATCTATTTTGCTGTTGCAGAGCAGTTACCAAAGTGGCCTTATCTTATTCCAGTGGAAACTATTAGGAAAAATGTCGGTGACCTTAAACAGCAGCAGAATGTGTGCCAGTGCTAACACTTCCAAGTAACCTTTCTAAGGATAATAATGTATAGTTACACTGTGTCTGTCTTGACATTTAGTGGAACTTTCATCTCACCTTTTGAATTTACTATTTTAGAAAAAAAAACATTAAAAGGTGACTGAAGTTTTGAATTGCTTAAATTGATTTTTTTATTTTTCAATAATGGTACCATAAAAATGGGGGAAGAAGTAAAAAAGAAAAAAAAAAGCACAGCCTTTTAATATGTTCTTCTTCTAACGAAGGTATATATTCCTCATCTGGATGTACCTAACTTTGAAGCATCCTAGGCTTGTTGATATGCAGGATCTGCAGTTTATTTCCCAGTGAACTTCAAGTTCAGAGACTCTTTATCAATTCAGTTCCATTGTGCATTTCGAATTTCTTTCATATGTTGATGTTTTAACTTCTAATGAATCTAAGCTCCTGCAACTGACTTGTGGCCCATATTACATCTACTTTAGTTAAGACGCTTAGCCTCAGATACCTGCTAATAATTTGTCTATTTAGTTTTTCATAAAGGTGGATCTTTAGTGACTTCAGCATGTGAACCCTCTTGAAAAGTAATTGGAGATACTCTCCAGAGTCCTCTAGACCTTTTCAGTTCTCACCAAACTATTAAATATTTCCTAGACAGACATGGTGTGCTGCAATAGCTCCTTGTTCATAGACATTTGAGAGCTGTTCAGAAGAAAATGTCCCCTTGAGGAGCTTGAAAATATTTATTCTGATGCAGTAGCCAAATCTGAGGGAGAATAATTTGAAAGCCAAGTTGTTCCTACAGTGAGTTTCCCTGTGGTTTTAACTGAAACTTGTTTGTTTTGTTGTGCATTTACTTACTCATTTCAATCCAGAAATACAAGTTTTGATTGTTACTGTGTGCAGGAGGCATTACTGAGCCACTGAACAAAAAGCCAGCATGTGTGGGACAAAATGCACCCTACTCTTCTGTCTCCTCTTGTTCTTCTGGTGGGCTCACAGCTCAAATTTTGGCAGCAGCAGCTGGAATAGAAAACTCCCATTTTTTTTTTTTCCCTCCTGCCTCGCAGCTCTTTGGGGGGATGCGTATGTGGAATTTAGGCTAAGGGACACGCACACAAAAAAGTTGCATGTTGCAGAGTAAGGGAAACGTGGAACAAATTGTCAACATAAGATGTCGCTCATTTTTTTGTTTAAATTTTTTTCTTTCCCTTTATGCACTGTATGATAAACAAAATACTGCCTGGAGAACCAGGAGGCTTAGAGGGTAAATTGGTAGAGATGAAAACTAGATTATAGCAACAGAGATCTTGTTTCTCTTCAACCTTATCTTGACAGGGTGGTTTTGGAGTCTAACTAACAAAGATTGCATTGGAGCTGTACATATGTTCCTCATTAACATGCAAGGTAAAGGTTCTCCAACTGTGTCCTGTGTAATCTGACACGGGTTTTGTTCGATCTGGATGTCCTAGGAACTACGTGATGCAGTCTCGAGTGCTATCTATTGACACCTTTGCCTGCTGGCTAACTACAGACTTGTAGATGGAGGGAATGAAAGCCAAAACCAGGGAAGGGAGGCCTCTGCTCTGCTTAAGCCTGAGCTGTGTCTCCTTGTCCTATGTTAGTTGAAGGGTGCTGCAATGTGGCAGGGGCAGACAGGGAAGGCAATGTACTTACCATTGGCATCTCATTGTGGCTGTCCCTTCTCACCAGCCTGCCAGGACTTGCTTAAGAAAGACATGAAATGGGAACTGGTGCTGGATGACCTTTAACGATGTTCAACATTGATACCTCTATTTGTTTCTACAGTTTCATGGTTTTCTGATTTTGGAGAGCCTCATCCTCAGTTATAACAATTTAGAGGTGAGGATGGATGCCAAATCCATGTTGGGAGAAAATATAATGCCCACACTGAAGCAGAAGGCATTTGAGTGGTATCTCTCCGTGTCAAGGGTTTTCTTTGCAGTTAAAATTTTATATTTTTTTTTTTGTTTTCTGTTTTTTAAAAACAGCCAAAATGATATTGTTTACTTAAGGATACAGATTACGTGAATTTGAAGGCTTGATACTTCATAATCCTTTTTTCTAGTCTGGATCCTTGTTCGGAGTATACCTCTTAGAAGAGTTTGAGGATCTCACCCACTGTGTGGTGAAGTCATGTAGCCACAGAGCATTTCGGATTTAAAGCCCACCTAGTGAAGAAGTTGATTTCATAGAAGATAACCCAGGTGTAAGGTGTTTGTACTGTAGTGTAAGAATAATGCAAGCAGCAGTTTAAAGTATTTTGAGATTTGCATTTTCCATGAAAACCAGACAAGAATAGAAGGATTCACTTTAAGCTAAAAACCCTTATTTTTCTATTACATAAATAAATGTAAAATTTTCATCTGGCTTTGATAAGGAGGCAGTTTTTGACTGTCAACAGTGCTTACACTGCCAGTGTAGTAGGCTTTCAGAGCATCACCAATAGATTGCCTAACTCTTCAGTGGCTGTTAAAGGAAGTTACAAAAGAAGGCTTTCCTTGGCGCTTTTCAGAAGCATCATCCCCCTCCCATTTAGGCTTAATTTGTTTAAGTTTTTATCTGTTTGGGGGCATGATTTGCTCTTCTAAAAATTGGTATAACTTTCAGATATACTTTACACAAACAGAACCTGTGTGTATAGAAGGGGGTGAATAAACCAACAGCCTCAGCCAGAGGATTGACATCCTGCGTATGGTGCATCTTGTGTGACTTGTTTGAAGTCCTAAAGAGGTGCTGTTCCCTTGCACTGCTGCCTTTGAGGGATGTGTGTGTGACGATACCAAGGCACCCCCCAAGATGGTCCTAGAAGCAGGTCCTATGCTGCACAAAGGCAGCTCTGGGGGAACCCCATAACAGTGCTGGCATGTGTTGTGAATAACCCCAGCCAGCAACTAAGCATCATGCAGCCACTTGCTGTCTCCTCTCTGCTGGTGGGATGGGGGAGAGAATTGGAAGGATAAAAGTGAGAAAACTCATGGGTTGAGTTGAAGACAGCTCAATAGGTAAAGCAAAGCCACACAAGCAAGCAATGCAAAGAGAGGAATTAACTGCTTTCTGTGAGCAGGCAGGTGTTCAGCCATCTCCAGGAAAGCAGGGCTACATCATGTGAGGTATTTACTTGGGAAGATAAATGCCATCACTTCAAATGTCCCCCTCTTCATCCTTCTTCCAGCTTCATATGCTGAGCACAATGCCATATGGCATGGAATATCCCTCTGGTCAGCTGAAGTCAGCTGTCCCCTCTGTGTCCCCTCCCAGCTTCTTGTGCACCCCCAGCCTGCTCACTGGTGTGGTGGTGTGAGGAGCAGAAGAGGCCTTCATCTATAATAAGCACTGCTTATACAGCTGTAAGTGAGCATCCCTGTGTAATCAACAGTTTCCAGCAGAAATCCAAACCATAGCCCCATTCTAGCTACTGTGAAGAGCATGAACTCTTACCCAGCCAAAACCAGCACACCATGCTGGGGAACGTAGTCTGAGAGGCATGGGCATGGAGAATATAGCCTTGATCAGAGGGCGCTCAATCCCTGTGTCACCTGCCGCAGTGCGGCTGCCCTCTGCCTCCTTTGGAGCATCTCTTGGTTCAGTCTCACCTTTTAAAGACAGATTTGTGTTTTTGCTCCAGCCATAAACTGTTCAGAAAGGACCATCTAGGGAGTTATACTGGTAATGGAATGATTCCTCTAAGATCTGTTCAACTTGCTTTCACAAACCTGATAGTTTGCCTCACTTTAGTCTTGACATTCTGTTGGGTGCAAATATAGATGCATTAACACTTGTAGAGTTTTTCCTCTCTTTTTTTTCTGAACGCTAATGTTATTGAAGCCTTTTTACACAGAATCACTTCAGTAGCTGTAGGGCTTGTGTAACAACACAGCCTAAATTTAAAGAAGTGCTGGGGAGGCATCATTTTTGACAGCCGCTGAAGAGCTTAATGCTGTGTATTTTGCTGCTTGTCTGGGTGAACAAGTACAAGCATCGTTGTGCACCGTGAGTGTAAAGATAGGCACAGGGTTTATTGCCTTAAGCTGTTTTCTTTGAAGCTTGTTACAATTTTTTTCTCAAATACTCTGACAAGATACTGGTGGAAATGAAGGAGTTGTTTGGGATGGTATAAAGAAGGAATGGTCTTGGAAAGCCAGTGAGGATAAATTAGGACAAAGGCATATCCACTAAACATCTCTTTCTGTATGTAGAGTTCATATCAGTCTAATGGTGTAAACTAACGTGACCACCTGATTGCTTGTAGGTGACAGTCTGGGGTACTCCTTTAGAGCTTTTTACTCATCATGGTCTTGAGAGCAAAATTGCTTGGAGTTCCTTGCTGATATGAGTCTTTCCTCCTTTACCTCTTACTAGTCTCTTGGGAACAAGAATTTTTCCATCAAACTGGCTGATTTTACTTACAAGTGCTGCCTTACTGTCTTTTTCTTTCCTGTCGAACTCTTCATCAAGACATTACAAATGCCGTGGTGCTTAGGGTGTGCTCTGTCCTCCTTATATTGGACATTTATCCTTTGCTACTCTGACTTTAATCCAAGGTACTAAGAGGGGCAGTGGCTAAGGGAAGATGCAACCCAAGTGTAAGATTCAGAACTACTCTTAACACAAGTACAGGAGAGAAAAGTGTAGAGGAAAATCAGTCTGGGTGGCTTGATTACACTGATACAGGTGTGTCTCAGCACTCATGAATGCAGACAGTCCATTTAATGACAGGACCATTCAGTCATTGCATTCAGAAGAAAATTATTTCTTTCTGCCTTAGCTTCTGAAAGCCCCCATCTTCACTGACATCTTTGTGTCCTTGCTTTTGTGCAGTACAGCGATACATGACTCAGTCTGAGCGTATATGTTGTCTAGCTGGAGGCAGTGGGATCAAAGATGGACAAAGTCCTGAGCTAAATGGGATGCAATTCTCAGTAATGAAGTGTGAAGAACATTTACTTCAGCAGGAAGGATGAGAGCCTTTTGGGAGCTCAAGTGATGATGATGATTTTGGATATTTTGATGTCTGTGCTGGTGTTAGTGAGGAGTTCAATGGTGCAGACCAAGTTTTATAGTTGTGCTTACACTGTTTAGTATTTCTTGTGAAAAATACCCTATTGAGGTGCACAGGCTATTCCATGAAGTGCAATTTGGCAGCTGTGGGTGGGTTTGTGAGGTGCAGTGTGCATGTATGGTGCAGTGTGCATGTACAGTGCAGTGTGAGTGATGGCAATGTCAGCTCCTGGCAGAGGTAACTGGGTGGATTCCTGGCACTGGGACACAGAGAAATGTTTCATTCCTTCCCGCAGTAGCCCTGAGTGAAATGCTTCAGCAATTGAAGTGATCTTACTACATGTTGCATACATTAGGTATTTGACAATGTTTTATATACAAGGAATGGATTTGGACGCTTCCTCCAGGAAGTCAGAATTTGTATGAGTTGGGTAAGGTAGGACAGGCTTTTAGGAAACACAGAAAAGGAAAAGTAATGTGAGTGTTGCTTCTCCTTTCTTACTAATTCCTGCATTTCAACAAAAGAGGTATGAAAAACTTTCAAAGTTCTGAAGACGACTCCTGAAGAAACTAACGCAGAGAAACTGGAAAGACTCATAACAGGAAAATGACAATGATTATGAGGCTACTTGCTATTTTATCATATTAGAAGAAGAAAAATCTCAGAATATTCTTTAATATAATGTTTTTTTCCCCTCATACCCTTAATGTTAAAAAATGGGCATATATAAGAACATATGACGTGTACAACTTGAAGGCACAGAAGAAAACACAACAAAAACTACTGGAATGCTTTGGATAAATACTCAGTTATCTTATGTGGGTCTTGTGGATGTTTATTAATTTCCCTGTTTTTGTGGTGTTGAGGAAATACGCCTTTTGGTTTATGCAGCTAATTCTGTAATATCCTACAGAAGCGTCCTCTACCAGTTGTTTCCAGCTGTAACAACCTGTGTTCTGTGCCCTGTTTAGGAGCTGTAGGAAGCCTCTGTTGGCTTTCAGACAACTGCAGGGTAACTTTGTTGCCTGACAAAGGCAGCAGCAGCAGAACCAGCTTCTTTCAAGAGTACAGATTCATTATAAATTTTAAGAAATGCCCTTTCTTCCTAACAAGAATAAGTTTACGCTTGAGAAAGCAGTTTGTGCCAGAACTTTAATGTTGGAGGAAAGGTTTGCTGACTTCTCCTTGCTAAGCTGCATGGAAGCTCTAAAGGATTCCTTTCTGTTTTAGGGAAATTGTGATCTCTTCTGTGATCTGGGTTTGGAAAGATAACTCCTTATCTGTCCTATGCTATATGCCCGGGCAGCATTTTATGAAAAGCTGGCTCTGAACCTACCAGTCCTACTTGTCAAACAACAAAAAGGGTGACAGATGAATGATGAAGTAAAAGCCTGAGGAACCCCATCCTTTGTCTGAGAGAGACAGTGCTGAAAGAATCAGGTGTGCGCATACAGGGACGCTTTGTTGTCCAGGGTCTGCTCTGCCAGAGCAGAGATAGGCAGGTGAGGAAGGAACATGGATGTATTATTTAGGTTTGAGGAAAAGTGTTATAAATCCGTCTGCCATAGACTACAAGTGTGCCATCAGTTGCCATCATTCAGCATCATCGCAGAACGCTGTATGTTGTAAATGTTGTCAAAGGAGTCTCTTGCTTTGCGGAAAGTGGCATCCACAGTCTGCTAACCATCTCTTCCTGGTGCTTTCTGTACAAGGCATCTAACAGCCCAGGTGAAGGGTAACTTCCTTCTTTTCTTCCACAGATTGAAGTTTTTATAACTGCTCTGAGCTGCCATAAACAACCCATCTCTCCAAAACAAGCAATGAGAGTAAACAACTGGCCAGAGTGCCAGATGAGTTCCCTGATACACCTGTGATGATAGGCAGAAAGCAGACTGCCTTGGGCTGTCTGTGACAAGACAGAATGTAAATAATTTTTCTCAGATTACCAGTGTCTGAAATGGAGAGGCTCCAGATACATTCACTGGCTTTGAGAGAGGGTGATGGAGTAAGTGAGGAGGCACTGCCAATTCCCTGGCTTTGGTCAGTGTGTTTTGAAACTTCCTTTTCTTGGTAAAGTCACCTCTTGCCCTGGGAGTGCCTTCTCTGGGGGACATTGTGTATCAATGGGGACATGCAGGAAAAGCTGCTAGGCACTTGGGTGAAAGGTACTCTCAGGTATCAGTGCAAATGGAGACCGTAGGGCTACAACATGCACATAATTCAGTAGGACAAAGTAGTTTAGTTATGGAAAACCAACATAACTCTTTTGCCTTTTCTGACAGTTTCAGGAAATCTTTTTTTATGTCCTGTCTTTCACCTAGGACAAGTAGGTTAGTCAAGGGAAAGGGAAATCCTCTTTTTCTTTTATTTGAACTATCTCAAGTTATCGACACTTAGAAATTTATGCATCCAATATCAAACCATAGCAAAAAGCCAGAACAAAGTGACTTTAGTATTCCAGTCTCATGTTGTAGCAAAAATAACAAAGTCACTGGAAGGAGAGTATTCTAATTATTTATGTGATGTCCTTATATCCCTAAGACTGTTGCAGTGCTTTACAGCTGCAAAAAGCTGCATTAGAAACTTTGGAAATAGCAGATTTTTGCTAAGAGTTAGCAAATCCCTCAAGTGAAAGCATGTTCAACCTCCTAAGTGATGTTTTTAAAACCATTATAATTCATCTAATTAACTAGCATATTCTTTCTATGCTTTTGTGTCGGTGAGTGCAGTATCCAGATTGGCAGGCAGGGTGGAATAAAGTCAATTTAGTATGTTACCCAGAGAATAAAGTTAGTTTGAGAGTCTCATTGGGCAAGGTTGCTAAGACTGACTCTGTTTTATGGACCGTGCAACAATTTATTTGTTTATACTTTTCCATGTGCCCCAAATTAAAATATCTTACAGCAGAAACATAGCAAGTCCATGGAATAATAACCGTTCTTGTTTCCTTTCATCCCAAAAGTAAGGTTAACAAAGTCTATGCAATTGCTTGAACCAGATGCTGAAATTTGGATCACAGGAACAGGCACAAAGTGGTGAGACAATATTTTTGAGAAGTTAAATCTTTCCTATGCAATCTTCCCTTGCCTTGATCAGACAGTGGCTGCTTGTCCTGCAGTTGTACTTCCAGCACAGAGCCATAGTCTGTTCTTAATTTCCTTAAAACTCAAGAGTATGTCTCACTTTATCATAGACTCATAGAATAGGTTGGGTTGGAAGAGACTGTCAAAGGTTATCTAGTCCAACTGCCCTGCAAACCACTGTGAAATAAAGGTAGTTGACTGTGTTAACACCTGTGTTGATTCCTCCCACTCAGCATGCCCAAGTGCTGGCCCTTTGAGAGAAAAAACCCCAAAGGTGACCTAAATAAGTGATTAGTCTGGCTTTGCTTGGCATTTGATTACTTCTGTAATAAATATTTATATGCTTCTCCAATACACATGTATCATCTTTACATTGTATTAAGTGGCAAGATAATCAATATTTAATTTTATGCAAGCCCTAAGCAAAACATGAAGTTAATGAAGTTTACATTCTTGCCAGATAGCCCTTAGGGATTAGTGTTTGTATTTTAGCCGGTGTAATGAATCTGTGTCTTGTAGACCTGATTAGTTTCTAACAATTTGCAGCAGTTTAAGCAGCTCTTGAAGATGGAGGGACATGTTTTATGGTCCTTTAAATACATAAGCAGAAGAAATGTAGTGGAAATTTACACTTATTATTTGTCATTGGAAGATACGTATTTTTTTTAAACAGATGCAGCGTGTGTTCTTCTGAAAATGGTGATTTCTTTTTTTTTTTCCAGAGGATGTATGCTGCTTCCTCTCCTCTTCCCCTGCATGTGGAAATGGATATTTCAAACAGGTCCACCCAAATGCATACCAGTGTCACTTATTAATATAAGCAGAACAGGGAAGCTGAGCCTTGGTGATCTTTGGGACAGGGTTTAATCCGTTAATAGACTCCACCTAATCCCCCTTGTAATTCCAGCAGGCAAGCTGACCTTCTGTGTTTACCTTGTCCCCTCCTGATGGGAGCATCTTGCTGACCACCTGTGGAGATCATGCTGGGTGCAGCAGCCCCCCTTTCCCAGTGGGGACTGTCTGTGCTCCCTGTCTTTTGTCCCTTGGAGGTTGCAGGGGGGACAAAAAGGGATCCCATTGTAGATGCAGGTGCCTGGTGGGGTGCAAGGCCTCCAGGGCTGTGTCAGTGGTTTCTGCTGTGCAGCTAGCAAGACCTCTGCATGTGTGAAGAGGGTTGCCAAAAACCATGGGGCAATGCAGATATGCTGAACCACATCAGCTCATTTGGTTTTTGTACAGAAGCCCTTTGCCTCCCTTTCTTCTGTTATTCATGTTGGATAACATAGAAGTCAGAGTAGGAGAGGCCACAAGTACAAAAGAGCTGGATGTAAGGATCGGAGGAAGACAAGAAAATGGAGAGAACTGAAATAATGTGGCAGCTATGGGAGCTGTAAAGGACAGGTGGTTGAGCTTCTTAAGTGTGATGAGGGAGGGGTATGCTCAGTGTCCAGTGGAGCAGAAGTGGATTGAAAACCTGGTTTTGCTCTCCTCTTCTTATGAAAAGAACATGAGAAATGGGCTTGACTTGATGTAATTCTATGTTTGGTTAATGTCCTGGGTTCAGCAGTAACAGCCATTTTTCTCCTTCTTAGTAGCTGGTGCAGTGCTGTGTTTCTGACTTTTGGCCTGGGAACAGCGCTGATAACAGCAATGTTTTTAGTTGCTACTCAGTAATGTTTACTCTGACAACTAAGGACTTTCTGAGCCTCATGCTCTGCCAGGGAGGAGGGGAAGCTGGGAGGAAGCAGAGGCAGGACACCTGACCCAA
>WYDI02001249.1:0-10095 GCA_009867235.2 Psittacus erithacus
TGCACACAATACTCCAAGTGAGGTCACACGAGAGCAGAGTAGAGGGGCAGAATCACCTCCTTTGACCTGCTGGTCACACTCCTCTTGATGCAGCCCAGGATACGGTTGGCTTTCTGGGCTGCGAGCACACACTGAAGCCACCTCATGTTCATTTTCTCATCCACCAACACCCCCAAGTCCTTCTCTGCAGGGCTGCTCTGAATCTCTTCTCTGCCCAACCCGTAGCTGTGCCTGGGATTGCTCCGACACAGGTGTAGGACCTTGCACTTGGCATGGTTAAACTTCATCAGGTTGGCATCATGCTGATGCTCTAAGCAAGAGCTTACAGGCTTGAGGATGAGAGAAAGTGCTCTTCTCCAAACTAGTAGCTCCTTGAGCACAGCCTTCTGTCTCTCTGCTTTTGAGCACAAAGGACAAACCACAGTTCACATAATGCTAACAGAACAGGATTTTTTGATGCTGCTGAAGTCAACATTCACACATTAATGCAGCCTGGATGGTTCTTCAACTAAACATTGCTGAGATGAATCTGTCACCCAGGAAATGTGAGCAGATGGAGAAAACAAATGCAAAAGAGGAAATATTGTTAGTTTGGTGCTATTTAGCCCTCAGCGGCGCCATTTCTGCTTCTCCAGGAGGCCCAGAAGATGAGTTTGAAGTTAAAAAGTACATTGATGGCATTTGATTGTCTTTGTAGTATATTCAGCAACTCGTTATGCTATTCATGACTACCACGTCTGCTGACCTCAAAGGACAATCATTTTGTACTTTGAGCAAGTGCTTATTCATCTCCTTCTAAACAATAAAATCCCCTGTGTAGTACAAGGTAATTAAAAAATTCAAAGGTTCTCAAGCTTTTACTGTTCACATTTTTCACCTTTTTTTATTTCCTCATACCTTTTATACCTTTTAGCTTCTACCATTTTTCTTGTCCTTTTCTCACTTGAAGGAAGCCAACAATTAGGTTCCCTCTCCCAAAGTCCTGCTATTGTTTTGGGCCCCTTCCCTTTCATTAGACAGTTTTTCATGAAGTAGGTAAGAATGAAGAGAGCCTCAAATGAGAAAAGGAGCCCCAGGGGGTCTATGCCTTTTAAAGCAGTTGGAAATATATTGATACTAGAGATGCACAGTGTTCAGAACAGAATTCCAAGCTGTGCTTCCCCATGATTACAATGAATGATGTTAAGCAAATATGTGATTTTTGCAAATATCTTGACCATTGTCTTAAAGAGAAACATCACTAATTCCTGCCTTCCATTTCGTGGATCAATTTCTAACATATTTCTTCTTTCGTTAGTGTCACCTACAGAATGACTAAATTTGTAAATCCAGTAGTGGCAAAAGCAGGTTGTCTTTGGTAATATGTAGTCATTGTTCTCTTTAAAAAAATTTGTAATCCTACTGTGGGCAATAAGGTTACTGGCTTCAGGAGAACTCTTGTTTTCTTGGAAGATTATTCGTTTTTTCTCATGAAATCAAGAAGATGTCACTGAGATCAAGGTTCAAAGAATATTTTTCTTGTAAGATTTCTAAATGTAGAAATGCATTTTGAAACACTCAGCTTGTTTTAAACCTACTTATTAAATTCTCCTTATTTTTCCCCAGGGACTTCAGAAAATTAACCCAGATGGATGTTGGATTAATGACTGGTGGTGTGTTCCCTTATATTATGGGCATAGAAGATTAGGATCAGCACCTGTTTTTTTGACATTTCTGGCCAAGCATCAACACAGATATTCAGTGACAGTACAATGTTCCTTGGTGCTGGATGCTCATGCCCATCTGCGAGGATGGCGTAGTTCCCATCTGTGAGTTCAGAGTGCTTTGTCTACGAGCAGCGATTGGCTTAATTAAGCAGCCTACATTGGAGTGAAAGTGCTGTTACTTTCCTGACACCCTCCCATGTGCCAGAATGAAGCTATGGTGACATCTTCCTCATCCTTACTGTCACACCTTGATCTTTATGTAAGCCTGAACAGCAGAATGGAAGGAATCAGTTTCTATTCACAATGACCATTAACTGCCCAAGACATATTTGTGTTGCAGCAGATGATGGAGAAATTCAGTATGAAAATGTACGTAAGAAAAGGCTTTTAAAAACTCCCTGTCTGCATATCCAGAAGACAATGAGAAACCAATTTAAGCAACTGAGAAGCATTTCTGACTGTTCAGGAGCAACACCTATAAACAGCTAAATTGGAGGTAGACAATCTTGATCAATTGACAGCAATGGAAGGCATTCTTTTTATTCAGCAAAGCACTGTTGCTCAAACACCATGCCATTCAGTGAAATACAAGACATAACTGGCTATGTCCCATCAGGAGAGAGAGGGAGAGGGCACTGACATCTGGACTTTTAAAGGCATTAAATGGTATTAAAGTCAGAGCTGAGCTGACCAAGGCTCCTCTTCTTTTCACTTTCCAGCTGTCTAGGATCTGTCTTGCAATTTTGCACATTGCAAGACAGTAGTAAAATATAAAGCAACAAATACCTTCTCCTTAGTACATTCCTTATCTCTGACCCAAACCAAGGTACTGTCATGAGAAAAAAATAGTGGTTTTCAGGCATTTGCTTTTTTATACCCTCATATCATGAGCTCCACCGCTCAGAAATGTGAACTTGATAGCCTTGTTATCCAGCTTCTTGGTTTGAGATGTGCTTAAGTTTATAAACACATTCTTTAAAAGCTTTTTTCCTTAAAGTGCTTTTAGTGACACACAGGTTTCAGCAGCAAGGAAAGAGAACAATCTGTCTGGTTTAGTTTCTCTTCCTTCCTGCAAAGCAATATATGTATCTGTCTTATTTTCATTTATTCTCTTTTTCATTTTAGGGAGGCCTCATTTAGTCTAGCTACACTTTTTATTTCCTGCTAAGGTCATTCCATAAATTATCTTACTGAGGTAGGTCTTTTAATTGTTTCCTTCTTCAAAAAATGTAGTTTTCAAAATTCTTTATTTCCATTACTGTGAATACTCTTTTATATTTCTTATGTTGTCAGATTTAATTTAAATGTTATTCATGCTGTGCTCTGATTTCAGTGCGTTATTTAAATATGCTGACTTTAATATTTTCTGATTAATCTGGGGGAAAAAAAAGGTTATTACCATTAACTGTGATACTTGAATAACACTGCTCTTGAATATTCATGGTTGTAGCGTATGCCAGTATTGTGCAGTGCTAGGACTGGAGAGATTTTTCAGGGAAACAGGCCCCTTATAAATCAGATGAGTGCTTCTCCCACATGTGATTTTTTTTTTGCGGCTGATAATATCAGAAACAATTAAATTCCCAGCTACTGCCAGTATCTCTGTTAAATCCTTTGGCACTAAAGAAAAGAATTCTGTAGAAGCCTTTGAAGTGGTGGAAACAGATCAGGAAAAGACAAAGGAGTTGACTCCAAAGGACTCCAAGGACATGTCTGTGCTGAGAAATAAGAGCATTTCAACAACTAGTTTGCATCTACTGTGCTTCTGGGGAGCTGTCCCCACCGTAGATTTCTCTTTAAAAAAAGAAGGTCCCAAACAACCAGAGAGCAAGCTGAAAAATAACTGGTGTATCCCTGGGATAGACACACTGTCCTGAAGCCAACAAGACTTCAGGGAAGACCTAAAGCTTAGCATTTGCACAGTGTAACTAGCTTTAAGAGCAAGAATACTAGTACAGAAGCTGTTTATGACTGTTTATGCTTTCCCTAAATTCATGGCCTTTCTTCTTTCCCTATATTACTGGGGCAGGCTGCTGCATGTCTCCCCGTGCTGGAGTCTATCCTCCTCGAAATTTTCACTTTGTTATAGTTGCAGTTTTATTCTTATATGCTTTCATTTTTAATAACTATTTTGTTAGTTTTTCACTCTATGGTGATTACTTCTAAAATTATCAGCATCCCTTTGAAGCCTCAAAGAGAAGAGGGAGAAATAATGAGCAAGGATTGCTTTAGGCTTAAACTCCAAACAGTATTAACTGACAAAAGGTGTCTCCAAAGCCAGCGATGGGGATAAGAGAATATACTTTGTGCATTACAACAATGCTTTCAAATAACCTTTATTCTCACCTAGGGGAGTGATTTATTTAAATACTATGCTAAGGACACTAATCATGTTTAATTCCCTTTCAGGATATTATATTTTATTTTAATAAGGTGGGCTTTTTTTCATATAATAACCAAAGTTGCATTTCTTAGAGGTTCCTTCTGCATAGGAAGTATCAGTTTCTGGTTAATTGTTTGGCATTTAAACTTGAGAAGAAAAATTATTTTGCTAGGGTGATTACTAGATGTAATGCATGTTTTCCTTTCATGTTTCTTGTAGTCTGATGAATATCATGAATATTGAAATTCATTTTATGTCTAACAGTAAGGAGAAAAAATGAAATTTACCAGTCTGTGAGGAAATATGGAGTCTTTCAAACAGGTAGCTCAAATCCAGTCCAGAATGATTCTGAATTCAGATCACAATTATCCAGTGGACTCTGGCTCTTGGTGAAAAAACTGCCTGCCTCAGAGTCAACTTCGAATACTCAGGGGAGAAATCATGAGTTGAACGTGTTTTGAGGGTGAATTACTTTCCTATGTCCAAGAGTGGGCAGTAGAGTATCAGTTTGAAAGAGCAGTTCAACTATTTCGTGTGCAACAGAATTGGTATAATGGATTTCAAGATACTTAGTGGGGCAACTCACTTGTTTAAAGCTAAGCATATTCTCAAGGATATTTTAGTTTTGCAACTGGAGCCATGTTAGTGTTAAGCACATTAGTAAGGCAGTAGGGCACCACAGTTTGCAAGCAGTAAACTCAAAATGCAAATGCTATAAGTAAAGGAATAGTACTGCATAGAAGAGAATTATCTAATGGCAAACTATCCATGCCATATTCAGTGAACCTAAATTGTAACTGATGTATCTTGGCATTGCAAAAAAACAGATGGGAGGAAGCTATGTAGCATAAAATTGCTTTAAACATCTGTTAAAAGCAAACTGAGTTGATTACATTCTGTTTTGATTTGCTACAGACACGGAGGTTAGTTTCTGAAAAACAGTTTTAGAGGTGTAATCACATTTCTTTGACAGTGTGAGATACAGCTCCTTGATAATATAATCTAGACATTAAGTGGCTTTCAATGAATTAAGAGGCTTTGAATGAATGGTTGGGAGAACACAAAAAATTTGTGTTTGTGCAAACAGTGGTATGAATAAAAACAATGGGGAGAGAAGAAGGTGACTATGGAGATTAAATAAAATAGCTAACCTTCATGAAAGTATTGCCAGCATCAGATCTTAAGGTACTTCGTAAAGGAAGAAAGTCTCTGTATTTCTCTCGGGGAAAGGGAAGGCTGGAAAGGAAGAAACAGAAGCATGACAGAACAAAGCTATCCTCACCTTCAGAACCACATTTCACCTACTAGACTGCAAATGAACCAAAAGAGTAACAGAAGTGTCATAGAGACGACATGCTAACTCTAGTTTCCAGGAAGCTTCTCTGCAGAGGGAAAATGCCAGTTTCTCAAATCCAGTATGAATAAAACAATGTCAGTGAGAAAGAATGACAGAGATGCTTCAGGATATTTATTTTTCTTTTTGCTAAAGCAGTTGGGATTATGTCAAAATAACTGTTGAACCCAGTGAGAAAAGTATACAATTCACGTGTTCGAGACACTGTCAAATTCCTGCCTGTTCTCTCACAAGCTAATGAGGGCCTGAGATACAGAATCGACCTTTCTTTTTGTACTTTTACATCTTATTTTAACACTTAAATATACACTAGTGAATGAGATCTTGATTCAGTAGTCTTCATGTGTTTACTGGAAAATTTTAAATCCTTATATGATCACCCAATTATCTCATACCTTATCCCAGTGTGTTATACTCCTTATTTCTTTCTGCTTTGCCAAATATTTCTCAGATTCAAGACATATTCTCTTATCAAAGCCCATGACAAATATATTAGGACAGCATATAAGCTTCAGGAAATACCACTTTTAAACATTTAAATTGAAACACAATATGGAAAAATCTTAAAAATTTTTGAAGTCAAAATTTCTTTTGAAGAATGAGAGAACAGTTTCTTTTTAAACGGGAAGCCAAGCAAGCAGGCCTGCTTTTTCATGGTTGCCCTCTAACATGATGTCAAAAGAACATGTTCAGGCTATGTGAGAACCTACAGGCTTGAGGATGAGAGAGCTCTCCTCTGGATTAGTGGCTCTTTGAACATAGCCTCCTCTCTTTCTGCTGCTGAGCTAAAAGGACAAAGTTCATGTAATGCTAACAGAGCAGGAACTTTTGCAGTTGCAGGGGTCAACATTCACAGATGAAAATCATAGCAAATCATTCAGAATTTCTGTCTACTGCTGAAAACAGAAGTTGTAAGAGACTTGCAGTCTGGATGGATCTTCAACTAAACATAGCTGAGATGAACTTCTCACCCAGGAAATGTTAGCAGATGGAGGAAGCAAATTCAAGACAGGAAATATTATTAGCTTTGTGCTATTTTGCCCTCAGTGGCACCATTTCTGTTCCTTCAGGAGACCCAGAAGATGAGTCTGCAGATAAAAAATACACTGAAAAAGCATTCGATGCATGCTCTTTCCACTATTTGGCAAGTAGTTATGCTGTGATCTGCTGACCTCAAAGGTCAGTCATTCTATATTTTGAGCAAGTGTTCATTCATCTCCTTCTAAACAATAAAATCCCCTGTGTAGTACAAGGTAATTAAATAATTCAAAGGTTCTCAAGTTTTTCCTACTTGCTGCTTTCTCTTCTTCCACTTGTATCTGTTTATTCACTTTTCCCCAGGCATACAGTGGGCAATATCTTGTGTATTGTGCAGAGAAATGGTCTGGAAAGCTAACAGTGCTGCCTGTAACTGCCTGGGTAGAGCTGTGGGCCTGAAGGCTTGCATCTATGCCATTTAAGGCTGCATTCTGAAATTATAGCTTGCACATTCCAATGCATGGGAATACTCTGTGTATAGGGCCACAATTCCTGGGACCAAAGCCATTTGTGAGCATGAAGCTTGGCATATTTCAGTACCCCTGCTGAACTGGTGCTATAGTGTTTCCCAGGAGCACAGGAGCATGGGTTTTTTTCTCAGTGGCAGAATGCAAATGGATCAGCCATTACATTAAGCTGGATCAGCTTGTATAAGTTAGAGACAGACAAAAGTGGGACAGGGATTTTCAGGTTTGAGAAGCCTGCAAGTTTGACCAATATTTTTAAACCTTATTTAGCTTTCTGCAAATTATTTGTTCCTAGAAATTTGTTCCTTTACCCCTCTTAATTTCAGATTATACAGCAAATAAATCCCTGCCAGTTGACATAAGAGGAAGGGATCTCCTGGTAATCACCCTTAAGTCGATACATGATGAAATCTCATTTTTCCAGAATGTATTTATTTTAATTTTCAACTTTAAATCACAGGGTTCTTACTTAAAAATCAAACCAAGACAATTGTTAGTGTCCCCATTCAAAATGGTCTAATCTCCCTTGAAATGTTTCAGTTGGCTTTTGTTCTGCTTAAAATAGATGAAGTTAGTTTAAACGTATGTTCCTAAGTGTACAATTATATTGGTTTTTTTATAACTGGAGGGTTTTACTTGAAGTAGTATTTGAAATACTTCTCTGACCAGCATGTGTTATGAGGCATCTGGAACTTGACTGGCCAAAGAACAACACTCTTGTGTTGGTTTAAGTTCTTTGAATGCAGGAAGCAAAACCATAATATATCACTAAAGGTATCCACCCTAGGGTGACCAGACATAAAGACTATCTCCAATCAAGAGTGCCTTGGCCAAGTTACTGTAGGCCTCTCCAAGTCACACAAAAGCTCTGCTGATCTTCTCTTTCTGTAGTGCTTGGAACAGCTTGTCTTAAGTATTTCCACATTTCTAATTATTTTCTCTTCTTTTCCCCCTTTTTTTTTCTTTTTTTCTCTTTAAGAAAGAAATCAAAGACAAATATAAAGACGAGGCTTTAGAAACAGGAGCCTCTTATCTTCAATAGACCTAGTTGTACAACAGTTAAAAGCAAAAGAGAAAGAAACCCACAAACAACAAATTCAGACTTTCAGTTTGTAGATTTGCTTTTCCTTCCAACTCTATCAACTAACAATGCAACGACATGGAAATACCATGCTTTATAAAGAGTTAATGAAAGTGGTTTTAAAGATAAGAGGATGCAAGTTAGGGTCTGCATGAAAAACTCAGGACACTATATATGAATCTTTTCCCCATTTAACCTTTATATTTTACATTTACAGATTGCATAAGCTATGAGGATACTGTAAAACTTGAGTACTGGTGGGTTTTGAGTACAGTGAATAAAGTCTACTTACCTAATCACAAAAACTTTCCTCTATGTATTTCTTGCAAATATTCCCTTTAATTTTTCATACTTTACTAACCCACTACACCTACCCACGTAGCATACATACACATATATATGCATGGCCTTTATCTCTGAGTTTTGTAGCCATTCAGATATGAGGACATGAATTCCTTCACCTAAAGAGTGAACGGGAACTTTTCTTTGTGTATAATTTATTTCTGTGGTTTTCTTCTTACAGTACTTCATGAAGTAGTGCATCTATTTTCACTTTATCCAGATTTTGCCTCTACAAATAATATTACTCCCTTAGCCTATCTTCTGTCTTTTGCTTTTTTCCATCTACTCTCCCAAATCTGTATTTTCTTAGATCTTTCGACTCATATTTTTACCCCAAAATCTCCTGTAAGGAAGTCAGCAATATTCCTCTTCAATATGCACTTGCAATCCAACAGAAAGATGATTAAGAAAATAAAAACCTTACTTTTTTAATATTTTGAATCCAATATTTTGTATATTTTGGATCAGTTTGTTGGGAATAAACTGAACTCAAATAGAGCTTTCTTCATACCTGTTCCATAAACTCTCCATTCGTATACAAGACAGTAAAACAGGAAGCTAGACTAATCTCCTGACATTGCACATTTTATCTACAGACATCTACATTTGTTTTGCTTCCAGTCACTCCAGATGATGGATGAATGAACCTATGGGAACAGATGTTGCAAAAAAACCTCAAGGTATAGCAGATCCTTCGCAGATGCTTCTCAATCATTATTTCTTCCTTTATTTTTAACTTTAGAAAAATAATCTAAATTAAACAGATTCGTTATGTGCAGCACAGTGTTGCTATGTGCAGCACGGTGTTGCCATGTGAGCCCTGAACACTTTGTTCAAGAGCTAGGAGACCAGCCAACTGCTTTAGTTCCTTAAAGAATAGCAGATGTGTCCTTCCAAGTCTCATGCTAATGGAATTTAGGCTGCGGTAAGGAGTTTTAAAATACTTTAAGTTGTCTGCAGGCTCTGTTTCGACTCTGTTCTTTTAGTTATCTTGTTTCAGGATTCTTTTTCCACATCTTTCAGAAATATTGCATCAAATGTCCAGCTGAGCTGAAGCCACAAGTAATTTACTTTCACTAACTGAAAACAGCTTAAAGTAAAGATCTGTGCACTGTGTATGATACTGTTTCTACCAGCCTGATTCTCTAATGACAGTATTTAAAATACATTAATTAAAATGCTCTCTCTTTCTGTCTATATATATCCATTAAAACCCTGTAATCTCTGCTTTTTTATTACCAGCATATGCTTGATATCTTTACATTTAGCTCCAACTATTAACCATAGTTATGCAAAAGTGAAGAAAAATATTTGGTGTAGCCATTCTGAAGCAGAAGATGTCAATAAATTGAAACGGCTAATGGGGCAAAGTAAGACATCCTTGATATTGAAGTTCCCATTGTATATATTGTGAAGGATCACAGGGAAAAACTGTAGGAACTAGAAAGGGAAGCTACAAGGGCTGGTCTCCAGCAGGAATGCAATGACAATGCAGGAGAATAATAGAATAGAATCATAGAATAGTTAGGGTTGGAAAGGACCTTAAGATCATCTGGTTCCAAACCCCCTGCCATGGGCAGAGACACCTTACACTAAACCCTGTCACCCAAGGCTCCGTCCAACCTGGCCTTGAACACCGTCAGGGATGGAGCATTCACGACTTTCCTGGACAACCCATTCCAGTGCCTCACCACCCTTACAGTAAAGAACTTCTTCCTTATATC
>WYDI02001250.1:2639-51486 GCA_009867235.2 Psittacus erithacus
GGAGGAAGCAGCGACAGGACACCTGACCCAAACTGACCAAAGAGGTATTCCATACCACAACATGTCCTGCCCAGGAGACACTGGGAGTTACCTGGAACAGCTAGTTCACTACTCGGTCGGGCTTGGTGGTGAGCGGTTGTATTCTCTCCCCTCGTTATTTCCCTTGTCATTGTTACTATTGGTGGTAGCAGCAGTGGTTTGTGTTACACCTTAGTTACTGGACTGTTCTTATGTCAACCTGTGGGAGCTGTATTCTTTTGATTCTCCTCCTCATCCCTCCAGGAGCCAAGGAAGGAAAGTGGGGGAAGTGAGTGAATGAGACTGTGTGGTTCTGATTTATGGCTTGGCTTAAACCATGACAAGAGGGAAAAAAACCAAGTGGTAGCTGTACCTAATTTTCACATATACCAGGCCTCTAAATTTTGAAGCTATTTGAGTTAACACTTTGGTGTACAAAGGTCACAGAAGTCAAAGGAATCTCAGAGCACATTAAGATATGAAATCGCGCAGCAAACATAATTACAGCTTTAATTAATTAAGTGATTAAAAAAACAGAAGGGACTAATGTGGGCATGTAGTCCAAACTCCTGCATGATATAGGAATTAATCAGAGAATTCCTATGACCTAATTAAAGCATAACTAGGAAAATATCAGATCATGATTTTAATTTTTGTGTGTGTGTGCTTTCAAGAGTCCAATCTTGGCCAACTTCTATAGTGTTTTGAAAAAAATATTGAACATAATTTTTTCTGAATTGGAATAGTTTCAAATTCCAACAATATTGACTTGACTTGAACAACTTCTCAATTGGATCCCTTTGCTTGTAAGTACTTTGTGATGTAGATGGTTCTTAATCTTTTTGTTAAATTTATCAAACTAATTACTTTGAGTTTTTTAAATTAAAAGGATGCTTTCATAACCATCTTATGGTTTTTCATAACCATATCTGATACCATGTCAAATAACCATGGCTATTTTTTGAAGTACCTCCAGTTTTCATCTGCATCCTTGCATTGATGGCATCAGAAAATATTTAGAATATTTCAATATTAGATATACCAGTAGGAAATCTTAGAATACAGTCGCAGTGTGATTGAGGTTGGAGAAGAATCCTGGAGATAGCATAGTCCAAGTCCCCTGTTAAAAGCAGGGTCAACTAGAATAGTATGTGTGTATGTGCTACCTTGTGAAATTTATTTTTTTTTTAATCAATACATCCGATACAGGTCAGTATGGGTATTTATCCGTACATCTACAACACTATCTTGGGGTGGGGGAAAGAGCTCTTTGGATGATCATAATGCTGTTCTTATGGCATGATCTACAATTTTTGAGAGGAGATGTGAACACCCAGCTTCCAATGGTCTTTAAATATACTTATAGGCTTAGAGTGTCCATGTGGAGAATCTAGCCATACAATTTAAAATCCTTGATGTATAAATGTGATATTTGGGATCTCCCTGAATTTTACTGTCTGTCATTCATGTTCAGCTGACTGCTCTCCATTGCTCTCGCCACTGCCAGCATCTTTTCAGAGTTCAAGCTCACCAGGAGAGTAATAGCATCCTTTGGGAATGTGGCCAACTACTTTTGTTCTCAATGGTATTAATTCACACTTAGCATCTTAAGAAAGGCATAATTTTTTAGTTATCAAAAATGATTCAAGTTCTTCAGAATTTTAGAAGGAGAGTATTGGTAGTGTTAACTCTCTTTAATCTGGAAAATATAATTTGTTTTCAGAAGTAAAACTTTACTGATAATAGTCATGAAACACATCCAGTCAAACTGAAAGTTTTAATTTGCTGATAATACTTATAATAGCTACAAATAATAGTCTGGAAGTATACTAAGACTGGTATTCTGAATCAAAGGTCCTATTAATCAAGTTTTTATTATCTTTCTCCTCTTGACTGGTACAGTGTATATTAAATATATATTTAAATACTGAGAGGAAGAAATTCATATCTCTTGTGTTTTAAGGCTGGATATATGCAGCGGTGAAAGATTTTCTCAGTGAAGAATTTTTTTCAACCACATGAGAATTTTGCAGAGGGGTTAATTTCCTGAACATGGTAATGATATTAGTGGTTATTAATGTAGAACATAATGAGGCTGCATGCGGAGGTCCCCTTCACAGTCTCCTGTTCAATAAAATCCCTGTTCCTAGAAGTGTTAGATTATAGAAGGATGTAGAAAAGAATGAGAATAAATTAAAGTTGTTTAAGAAAGGATGTCCATCACACCTCTGTCAAATATAGCATCTTGACTTGAACACAAATAAGATTCTCAAACCTCTGTTTTAGTATTCTGTGTTTGTATAGAACATTTTTTTCAATGGCTTAGCAAATAATGATTGATATTATTAGTAAGAACAGAATTATTTCTTTTAAGTAGCAAGACTTGTGTTAGGCAAAGGCCTGTTCTGAAATGTCTTCACATTCTATGATTGTCGTGCTATTTCTTTGATAACTCCCTGTTTTAAACAGGTACTTTTGCTCCTCTAGATGAATGCAATTTCCTCAGAAAAATAACTGTGAGGAATTAGTAGAACGACATACAATCTCATCATTTGGATAGGCAACAATATTCTACCAGTGTTACATTTTACCTTCGGCTTACTTCCTTCCCCTCTTAACATTACATTTCCCCATTAATTCTGATAATTTTTCAAGTCATTAAACATTTCTCCTTTCCCTGGACACTTGACTGAATGTCTGGCATGAGTTAAACTCTAGGATGGACCAAGTGCCCTTTGTTTATTTTAATAAATATTTTGTGAAGCTGTAAATAAGAAATATGCATCTTAGAACAGGCCATTAGACACATTTTGGAAGTCTTAAAGCTTCTCAATGCTTCCTCTAACCTTAGTCTGTAGGGATATTCCAAAGCTTAAATTTGTTTTGACATAATTTTATAGTTATACTTCTATTTTGAATATAAAAGATAGATATTAATGGTGGAGAGCTCTAAATATAAAATTTTATCATCTCATTTTAATTTTTTGGTGAGCCATTCACAGATTTCCAAACTCTGCTGCCTAATTTTTGTAAAGTAATTACTACCTGTGCATCAATGTTACTGTTTTGGTGAGTTTAGGAGTGAGCTTTTAAAGTGAATGCCCCAGGTTTTCCTACTTGCTGCATTTTAGTTGCATCACAGAATATTCTCTAAGAATGAAAGTTATTTTTCATATAATGAAACCAGAACATACTTTCCAGGTTTTCACTTTATGCTGCCCCCACTGCTAAAGGGCAGCCAGTCTGTGGGACCTGACCGGCATTAGTCTAAAATGAATCCCCCTGAAACACAAAGAATGGGTATTGCTTCACTCCACAGATCTATCGCAATTTGTTCATACAGTCCTAAGTAAATTGTTGCAACATAGCTGAGGTAACTTGAGCTGGCTTTTGATTTTTCTTACTCGGTTATAGAGGTAGTAGTTTTGGCAACATAAATAACATTGTAAACTGATAAACTGATTTGAAGAACATACAAAACTGGGACTAAAGTCAGGTGCCTTGTCATGCTGTTCAAAGCTGTAAGTGCTCAGCTACATTTCATAATATCATCAGGGATACCAGGGGATCTGTTAATGTCATCAGCTTCCAGTTATTCTCTTGATTAGCTGTTTAGTCTCATTATACAGTTGGATGTTCTGTCTTGCCTTGCCATTTACAATTGGCATGGTTATCCAATGATCAGTTGCACCAATTACCTCAGCTCACGTTAAGAAGGAATTTTAGAGTTCTGTCTAAATGTAGTAATGTATGTAGTTACTACTAGGATAGTTTCCTTCTGCGCAGAATTGTGCCGAGAAAAAGATTAGCAGCTTGGGTAGTTTCTGGGTATGCTTTTAAAGTAGCTTGTGTATAGCTGGTGGAAAACATGTTTCACAGGTTGCTGAAGAAAAAGCCTCTGTGGCTGCTGATTAGAAAATCACATAAAGTTGGCATTTTCTGGTTTACTTTGTTACTCTTAGCAGTTGCAGAGCTTTTTCTGCTTTTTGATTTTTAGGATTAACACCTATTCATAATTTTGTTTTGTAAGGTCCTGGGAGCACTTTAAAGAAACATCTAGGAGAAAGTTTTTTGTTTTAACATTAATAACAAAATGCAGGTTCTTTCTTTCTCACTCTCTCTCTTTCTCTCTCTGAAACTAATCAAGAGAGTCCTCTTAAGAAGGAGCTTGAAGGAGTTTGGAGGAGTTGATGTTTAACAGGAGGAGCTATTAGTACCTTTATGGCAATAATATCCACACAGAAAAATAGATTATTGCAAGGGGTGGGGGGAAAGCTCAAAGCTGTTTGGCAATGTTTTGCTTCGCTTCACCAGTTACTGTGATTTCATCTTGATCTCTGACATATGAGTGTAGGCTTTTTCGGAAGTTAAAAACCCTGTCATTAAAATTAAGGTTTGTGTGAACCTGATGTGAAAATGACCATAGTGGGGGCTAGATCGAGCACTTAGCCCAAATCTCATATGTTTGTGCCAGCAGATTGTCTAGGAAGTAGTGTAAGAAAAAGATAAAACTTTTCCATAAAATAGTCTTCTACTCTGCAATAATTTGCAGCTCAGGGTCCAGAGGTGCATCTTCATATCCATCAGTCTTTGTGGCTCAGATTCTCCTTGTTCTTTTGTTTTTTTCCCCTGTTCAATATCCTGCTTAACTACAAGTTTCCTACTATACAAGTTCTACAGTTTTACTACATGTTGTGTACTATGCCTTGGTTTTCTTCTGAACCTACTTTCTTTGCAGCTTTCTCCCTTTATTAAGTTGTTTCTTATTTTATTCTAAGGCACTCATGTTGTACAGTATTTATTGTATCCTATACCAGTTATCCATTTACAGCAATTTTTTAAAATGCTTTTTATATTCACAAGAAAGCTCGTATGATTGTTTCAAGGGAAAAGGTCATTTGGTTTCATAAGCAGCGTACTGATTCCTTTGTTGCAAACATCACTGCTAAAAAGGTTGCTTAATTATTTGGTATTATCAAGAAACAAAGCTTAGAAGTGATTGCCACCCTAAGTGAAATATTTGCCAGACACTTTTTAAAATATGAAGATATATTAATATACGTGTAAGAAAATACTTTGAAAAGAAAATATATGAGGGGAGACTTACACAGGAGATCTTCAGGTTTAGAGGAAATATGCCTTTTTTTTCTTTTAAATCTAAGTGAAAAAATAATTCCTAGAAAGATGGAAGATGCTTAAACGCTGCGATGTTGCTGCACTTCCATTTGTAGTGGCAGTCTCAATGTGTTGATTTTGAAATGATCAGTTGGATCCTGGCAGTGTTCAAGGCCAGGTTGGACAGAGCCTTGGGTGACATGGTTTAGTGTGAGGTGTCCCTGCCCATGGTAGGGGGTTTGAAACTAGATAATCTTAAGGTCCTTTCCACCCCTACCTATTCTATGATTCTATGATCTGAGAACTAAGACAACTAATCATTGTTCTTCAGTTAGAAAACAGAACCCTAGAAAGGTGAATTAAAAAGTAGAAAAGGAGAAGGAAATGCGTAGGGTAATAAAATAAATATGCATTCTGCTATTTAATTATATATATATACAAAAATTTTAATTAATTTATAAAACATATATTCTGTTATGAACCAGATTTGAACAGATTAATATACAGTGTAAAAAACCCCAAACAAGGAAAAAAAAAAAACAAACCCAAAAACAACAAGCAAAAAATTCCAACCAAACAATCAAAAATCTTTGTGTTTCTTTGAGTGTGGGTTTGTTTTTGGGGGCAGGGGTTGTGAGTTGAAAGATAACACTAAGTCAATCTATTTAGATAGCGTAAAGTAATGGGTGAGCTATTTATCATTTATATGTAAATATGGATTTAGTAGGTTTTCTGGGGCATAAGTTTTAGTTAGTTTTTTCCAAGAAGATGAGAAGTGAAAACTGTAAAGAAAAATCAGACTTGTGTTCTAATTGCAGTCTTGGTGAAATAATGAAAGTCTTAAAATCATGTTACATTACTCTGTAGACTTAGGTACAAAAATGCTAATTTATTGCTAGACTGCAGTGTCCAATTTGCATTCCAAATCAGACTGCAGAGCTCCCCAAATTGGTAGGTGCCCTCACAATGTATTTAACCTATGCTTTTCCTAAGTAACTTCATAACACGGTGTTTGTATGTGCTTCCTCATGTACCCACATTGAGTACTGCACCATTTTAAGAAGGTCCAGGTTTTTTAATAGTGACTTGAAATATGCAGCTAATTTTGGATAATAGCAATAAGGAAAAAAATTTATGCAAAGACTGTTTTAAATCTCTGAACTGCCCCTAAATTCCTGTTTACTGTGACACTGACGAATAACATGTAGGGTGCATATAATTGCAGCAGTAAATGGTGTGCATTAAATTGTGCTTGTATGTGTGTATAAACACAGTTACATATAAAATGGTAGCTATAAAGATGTTTGCTAGAATATTATAAGGTAATAGTGTATATTTGTTGTTAGTTCCAGATGATCCAGATATAAGAGAAGGAGGGAAATGAAGAGTCATATTATTCTTAAATGTGCTGATACAGAAGGAGGAGCTGTGGGGGGGGAGGTGTGGGTGGGTGGGAGAGAGAGAGAGGGTGAAGTAATACAGCATAAAGAACCCACAGGCATCTGGGCTTTCCCACTTCAGTAGCAAATAGGGGGAATTATGGGTTGGTGGTCTGCTTCCCGTTAGGAGGACACCCCTCCATCTGTTTTCAGACAAGCCTGTTTCCAATTTAAAACACAGATTTCAATTCAAACCTCAATTTCTTTTCTCCATTTTATATGCTAAGTGAGGCTTATGAATTGGTGTCGCTGCCATAAGAGCTCAGACCAAATTTCCCCCCAAAATTCACGGGCTGTTCATTTGAATACCTGCTTACAGTGGTACACAATGGGCAGCTCTGAGAAGAAAAATTGATAATCTTCACGGAAGAGTAATTTGAATGAAATTACACTTGACAGCCTGTCTCCAAGCAAACAAGGAGAGTGAGGGAGCCTTAGCTAAGCTCTGAGGACTTGCCTAAGCCTCTGCTGTTGGAGCTTCCCAGGGAAAAAAAATCCACACTTTTTTCTACATCTGACTGAAGCTTTTGATTAATTCTCTGTAGCTGTTTCTAGTGGAGAAAGGTAGCCATGGAAGAGAATATGGAAGAGGGACAAACACAGAAAGGTATTGTGCTAAAATTGTTTTCTCTTTGCAAGGAGATGATTATTTTGCAGTTCCTTATTTGTTTTTGCAGCATGATGTAAGGTTTGTGAATATCTTTGTGGCAGATGGGGAAAGATTTTTTTATTTATTTTTTTCCTTTTTTCATACTGTTTACTTCATTTGCCTCTCTGCAATAGCACTTAACATTAATATGGTAACTGTTATGTGATATTTAGCATTAAACAATCTCAATAGTGAATTTTACATCTATGCTAATAATATTCTCAGAATCACAGAAAGCATTTAATACAACCTGCTTCCCAGACCAGTCTTTGTTAACCTTCATTTATTTCATGTTTTCACGCTTGTCTAGCTGGGTCAAGGGAGACTAGTGTGAACTATGAGAGAGCTACTCACACAATATTTGGAGCCAGTTGCAGTTGATATCTAACAATGTAATCAGTATTTACATCTTGAATGAGAGTCCAGACTGAACAAAGACATGGGGTATATTTTGAACATATGTAGGCAGTATTGAAATTTCCTTCTGCCTTTTTTCCACTGCTGTTTTGTGGTGTGTTGGAGCAGCCTTGCTATAGTTCTAATATTTGCATGGTGCATATTTGCGTTTTTGCTGAAATCCATTTTGCACGTTACAGTTGAAATTGCTGTAGCAAGATGTAAACAGCATGTTCAGAACATTTCTCTTCCACTGTTTCTGGTTAAGTTGAAAATAACTTAATGTTATTGGATGTGTTAGCGCTTAAAAGTGCAATTAAAAATTGTTGCAGACTGTCTATTAATTTGTGAATCTCTGAGAAATATAGAGGGTTTAGTCTTTTCACTTAAGCATTATTCTATACAAGTGGCAGTAGTGAAAGGAACCAAGTGTTTTGGTTTTTTTTATTTTAGTTTACTGCAATCACAAAGGGCAATCTTAGTGATTATTTGCTACATTAAATCATGTATACTTTTCATTTTTCTATTTATTTTTAATTCACTTATATTTTTAAGGGGGGTTTAGGAACACACATTCATTTGATATAAATTGCCTGTAAAGGCATATTTTTCTGCACTGATGCCATATTCTGTTTTTCTGCTTCCTGATCAATCTGCTTTTTATATGTAAATGTCATGCTTTCTCATTATAAGTGACCCATTTAGACAGAATGCAACTTTGAATTTTTTATGGTCTTAACTTGGTATAGATGCACATTAGATAGTCATAATAAGACTGAAGGAGGATATATGCACCCCTTCTCTGTGTGGGGCATACTTATATTTAGAAATTAATAGGTTAGTATATGGTCAGTGATTTCAGCAGTTTCTTTGGTTAAATTTTATTACTTGCAAGTGGCAGAAATAAGGGAAAGTACAAGACATTTCAGTGGGGTTTTATTTTGGTTTTGTTTGTTTCTGAAGGTAAAATCAATAATCTTGTACGATTCAAATTATCTAGTGTGCTTTACATTTATAAATTGAAGACTTTTTTTTTTTTAAAGTTTGAGTGCATTTTTTTCCCCTCTTAAAGAAGATGAATTGAACTGTTTGACCACTGAATCAAAATACTTCTATTGTTACTGAATGGCATTGCCTGAAAAAAGTGTGAAATTCAAAATCCTTAAATTTTTATTAAAGAGAAAAAAAAAAAAAAAAGCAGAGAAAAAAGTGAATAGTTCTGTGTATTAAAAGAAGACGCTGTTATTGATAAACTGTATCATCATTGTTCGTATGATAAGCATCTGAATGTCCAATAGCCACTCAAAACGGTGTGATTAATAGTGTGATTGCAACAGCTAACACTACTTATCCCCCACCCCCCATTTACAATGCCATGTGTTCAGCCTTTTTTCCCCTTAGTGGTACCCAGCTGGTCACAGACAGTGACAGGAGAATGTTAAGAGCTCACAAATTATGTATATTTTTGCTTATTGAAGTGGAAGGGGATGCTGCTTAGTTGCTATGACCATACCTGACAACTGGTCATGTCAACATGTCATGTTCAAATTATGCTAACTTTTAAAATGTATTTAGAGTTTGAATAATTATTCGCAATTAAGAAAGAAAATTAAAAAATATTTTAATTTTTGAATTTTTTTGAATGCTTGAATGCAGTTTTTGGAATTATAGTGAAGTATAGAAATGATTATGAAATCATGGATCTCTTCAAGGTTTGCACTTTGCACTTGAAAAATATTGACTGTTATTAGCATGACTTCATACTTATGTTTTGTAGTTTCTGGGGATTTTTTGCTTTCATTTAGCATGACCTATACTTTATGTGTTTACTTGATATCCGTAGTGTAGTTCCAGGTCATCTGGACTAGCTTTTCTAACTGTAGAGTCCCAGCAAGTTTAATTGCAATTCGTATATTCCAATTTTTGTCCTCCTGCCATCTTGAGTGGAACAGTTTTTTTCTCCTCTGCTTTCTACAAAATCAATGGGAGTATCAATTGTCACTGCTTTTCAACTCCTATGCTCTTCACAGCAGATGCTTTGAACCTCCCACTGAACAGCATTACGTCTTCTTATCAGCCATGATGGAAGTGAATAGTTTTATATTGATGCACTTCATAAGTACCGTAAAGATAGCTCTAATAACAGGATTTCCAAATCTGCAAGCCTCTTATTTTAGAGAATTTTATGCAGTAAGATACTGATAAATGCAAATATAATTCTTACTATAGTAGCTCCAAATAACAATATTTTGTCCTATACAATCTCTGTATGTTCTAGTGTTTAACACTTATGATTTTTTAATGGCTGTATCTTGGAAAATTGTCAGTAGGGAAATATATTTGTTTCCTGAAAATATTGGTTTACTAGAAACTGTATCATTTGTGGTAATGATTGGGAAACAGAAATGGACATTCCACTCCCCTCCCCCTTTTCTTTCTATTGGTCTTGGAAATTGTGTTCTTAGGATCAGTGTCCTTACTATGGTAAACTGAGATAATGCTGCTGTCCAGCAGTTTTCATATATAAAACTGTAAAAAATTTAACCAAAAATAAATTTATTCATTAATTTTCTGTTTTAAAGTATTAGAAGACTTGTTATCTTCCTTTTTTCTAACTTGATACCATATTACCTTCACTTGCAAGACAGTACAGGTTGCAGATGAGGTTTTAAAGGTATTTGCTATATAGCTGACTGTAGCTGTCCAAGAGCTGAAAGCGTGTAGAAAGTTGGGCTGAAATGTAAGCTATGTGTGAACACTAGAATATATTGTAATAAAGTAAAAAGTCATAATATCCTAGAAATATCAACCTGTTCACAATTTCCATAATACTGGCATTATGTTACATGCCTACAGCTGTAACATACTAAGAAATTTGCTGGCTGGAAAAGCCAGGATAACTAAAGCTTGTAATTTATTTGGTTTATTTTTCAAGAAATGATCAGCTCCATTTAAAAACAGAAGTTTCATTGATGTCTTTAGAGATGCATACTAATTTTGAAAACCTCATGTATAAATTTGCATGTGTCAGTGGTAGGTCTCAGCTGCTAGTATTTGAAAGACAATGATGTCAAACTGTTTGCTTTGTTATGTGAAGAAAGGTATCAGTGCAGTTCCTGAAGAACAGGTCTTCCCTCTGAGAAAGCACTAAGATTGTAATGATGTCCCAAACCCCACTCCTTCGTTCGAATAGAAAACTCAGAAGGCAGGCACTGCAATTTTTTGCATTGTGTGGGACTTGGTACAGTAGAGGTTGGGGTTATTCATTCTCACTCCATATCTATTTCAGAAAAAAGAAACATTCTGTGGCACAGTAAGACATAACATTTGCACTAAATTGAAGATAAATGCGTGGGTTTATGGTTCATCCATAACTTCATTTTGTGTTTTGAATTCCTTTATAAAATAAACTCACTGGAGTGGATGGAGCATCTGTGTTTGTACATTAGCAAACATGAGGAAGAGCTAAATTTTCCAAGGCTGTCTCGGGTGTAGTAAACTTAACAAAAAAAGATAAGGTTCCACTGGTAGGATAACAAAAAAAAAAAAAAAATAAAAATATTATTGTGAAAAGAAATGCTTGGCTACTAGAAAACACATAATGAGTGTGTATTTGATCTGCGTTAACAAATTAAGTGGTTTTGTGGCCTATCAAAGTTTTTTGTTTGTTCCATAGCATGCCAGCAAAGGAGAACTTTAAGAAGAGTTTTAGAAGAAACTTATAAGGAGTCTAGGATGCTATCAGTAATATGTACACAGAGTCTCTGTTTGAATTGCTTCCTCTTGTGTCAGTGCTTTTTGCAAATGGCAGACTCTGAGTTAGCAGGATACTATAGACTAGATGAAAGGGAAGATTTTTATTTTATATTAACATATAGACCATCAGCCAATAGTCAAAGCACTGCTAGCATCTTTTGTAAGTTAGCCTTCTAAATCTTTTTATTTACCTCTAAGAGAGAAGAGTTGTCCAGTTTACTATTTGACTATTTGTAAAAAGTTGGTTAAAATAAAAAAGAGCACATCTTAATATTTTGGACTTTCTTGGGTGACTATACTTGTAAATAAAGCCAAGAAGTTATTTTCTGCCTTAATGGAAATGCCATGCTAACTGTGAGCCATGCTTGTATCTTCAGTTAGATTTTGTTTACATTGTCAGTACTTTGCCTAGTCTTATAGGACCCCTGAGCTACAATCAGTTTGGTGAGTAATTTGGAAACAGTTTTTAAATTTAGCGTTATAAGTAGGAAGTAGCAAACATTTGCTGGCTGATGTTTTCATACAAAACCTGGATTTGCAACATTTGATTGTTAAAGAAAAATGGTGATCAGAGGTCAATCTCTTATTTCCTTCGGAAATGTATTTTCAATTCCACTTTTAGTTCCCAAGATTGGATTTCTGTGTTCAGATTGGATTTTTACAGGTTCCTTCAGAGTAGGACGCTCTTAAATTTCATCATGTTTAATGTTGTCTGTTCTTAAAAATGTGTGTCACGTAAAATACGCACTTGACGACCAAAAAGTCTCTACCAAAGTAAATAACTTTTCTTCTTGATCAATGTCAAATATGGAAGTAAATTTTAGCATCTGGCAAAATATATCACCATATTTCTGTTTAACGCTCCTTAGTAGTTAATCAATAAGGTTTATTAAAGAAAAATGCAATAACATTAAATATAAAATTCAAGTTAATTGTTCCAATATTGTAAGAGTTATCCTGCTTTATGTAGTAACATTAGACTACCTTATTTAATATTCTTATATTAGGAGAAGTGAGTTCCAGAGCTGTAATTTGAACATATGTTATTATTCAATATATTAGGCTTTTAATCACAGATAATGATGTAAATAAGTTCAGTCTTTTGTGCTTATTTAATCTTTGGCATTGAAATATCTCTGGGAAGAGCAGAAAACTTTGTGTTTCTTACAGGCTTAATATCATACTAGTCAGGGACATGAAAATCCAAGATTAATAGGACCTAATTATACTTTTATATACATTCTCACAGGGTAAAAAGTTTTACTGCTGCCCTAAGGCAGATGGAATCCTCAATTTAATATGTAAGAATTTAAGACTTCATGATATTTTTGTCACTTGTATGTCAGTTTCATAAATAAACTATTTTAGAAATAAAATATTTCCTAAATAAGAGATGTAAACGCTTAGAAAAAAGTGTTGAATATATTTTAAATTATTAAGTTATACTAATTCTTGAAAAAATACTTTATCAAAACAACAATATAAATTTATAAAAAGCTTTTCCTACAGTTTGTGAATGTGATGGCTCACTTTAGGGGGGAAAAGGAGTATTTTGCTGTTTCTAATTACTCTGAAAAAATAAGCATTTGGTAATCACAAAACAATACTGCAGATATAGCAAAAATAAATTTGATTCGGCTTAGTGCTTTAGGTTCCTTTTGGAGAAAGATTGAGGGATTGATTAATATCTAAAAATGTATTCATTTTCTATTATGAATATGCATTCATTTTAGATAAGCACCTTAAACAATTTTGTAAATGCAATTTTTAACCTGTTTGAATCACCTACCATTGCACTAAAATTCAAGATGGAAGAATGGATGGAATACTGCTGGCCTTACATAACAACTTTTGCTTTCTTGAAACAATAGTTTTGAACTGGTAATTCTTCCTATATAAATGGATGAGAATATGGTTTTTTTCCTCCTAATAGTTCTATATGGAGAGTTAGGTAGGAAATAAGGAAAAACTAAAACAAAACACATTTTTGGCTGTTCTGCTTCAGATCATAGACACGTTGTATGATTTTGTAAACCATAAAGCACATAATCATCTGATGACCATTGAAAATCAGAATGTAGAAAAGGCAAAGGTGTAATATTGATCTTATAAAAAATATTTTTTCAGTTAATATTCCATTGATGAATCCCTTTGAGAATTTTCATCCAATTCATGCAACTAAAATGCATAATTGCTGCTGATATCTCACCACATAATTGATTCCTGACACAGGCCAGCAAGCCCACATTGATGTGTTGTCACAAATCTTTTGCCTGGGGGATGGGGGGGGGAGGGGGTGAGGTGGAGAATTACAGTTTTCAGCTCCAGTGTGGAAGGAATGTGAAATAAGTCTTGTCATTTTCTCAGCTGCAGAGAGATCAGTCTCAGAGCATCAAAATTGTGAGAGTCAAAGATAAATATCAAATAGGGATTAACTATCAAAACTATGAATTTTTTGTACGCATATGCTCTAAGGCCCTATGAAGCAAGGGCACTGACACAAAAAATGGCTTAAGTATTCTGTTAGCTTGTCCATGCCAACTCATTCTACAATATATTAGTCTCAAGAGGCTAAATTTTCTCTCTCCTCCTCCTCCCCCTAATATTTTTATCTCCTTCTTGCTAGTCATCCTGTAGGACTTCAGTAGTTCTCTCAGAATTTATATTACAACCATCTGGAATAACATTGTTCCAAATAACAGTTGCTAAAATATCACCAACTACTACTAATAGGAAGGATTACTCTTCTTTTTACATTTATAATTTCCCTGATAGTGGACACTTGGACAGTTTCTGAATAATTTTTATTTGATTCACATATTAAAAGGTTTTTTTCTCCCAAGTGATGACATCAATATAACTTTGTACAGCAAATAGATATCACAATAAGTTTAGTATCGATTTAAAATAAAAATCTATCTTTTTAATGTGCCGTGAGGAAGAAGCAAATTTGCCGCAGTTCTTGTATAAAACTAAATTTTAACAAAAGGTGAATTTTCTGCACATTTAACATACAAGATCTGCAGGCAGTTGCTACTAGAAGTTCAACTAAAATATAGTATTTGGAGTTCCAGTGAGCATTCCTCACTTGTCAGTATCTTGCCATTTGTACCTTAAGTGTGTGTTTTGCAGAACGTAGCTTGTTGTGACTGCTGTCCCACTTTTCAGTTTTCCATGGGAGCGCTTTTTTTGGCACCTGGAAGGCATGGAAATAAAATTCTGCAACATTTTTAAATTTCTTCTGTAATATAAGATGGCAAGTGCTGCATGTTTATTAATTAAGTCATAACTGATCACATTCTGCTTCTCAAACTGCAGCAGAATTGTTTCATATAGGTAAAATTGGACATTAGGGAGGAATTTGAAGAGAGCATTGAAGCATAGTGAAGTGATTAAGCTTGGATTGCTTTGCATCAAGGCACAGTGGGGAAAAAAGTAGAGATGATTGTGTTGGTAGAGGTTGAAGAAAAGCAATATGATAACAAGAAGAAAAGAACAAGAGCTGTAATTTGAAATACATTTGGCAGTGTTCAGAAGTTTGAAATTGATATGGAAATAGAGGAAGGCAATATTAGAGCTAAAAGAATGAGAGATACTAAACAGAGAAGACCTATAGAGGGCCTTGATGACAATCTTAGGAGTTTCTTGAAATATAAAATGTTTTTTAAGGTAGAATGTTTTTAAATTGCTTCCAAATCCTGACATTTTAGTCTTCCAAGAAAAAAAAAAAAAAAAGAAAGCACACCCCCCCCCAAAAAAAAAAAAAACAAACCAAAAAACCCCTTTCGGAATTGAAATTGTCATGGTTTAAGCTCAGACGTAAATCAGAAAACCACGTAGCCCGCAAACTCTCTTCCCCACACTTCCTCCTCCCCGCTCCTAGGGGAGGATACAAATTACAATAACTTTAAACTTAAAAAAAACCCTAAGCAAAGCACATGTAATCTGAAAAGAACAGTACTGGACTGATATTTGAAGATTAATGTTAGTAAATAAACATTTGAGAATCTTTACAATAAAAGTTATTAGGAGCATAAATGAGATTATTTTTTTGAAAGAGTGAACATGTAAGTTAAAAACATTTTTTTCCCCCAAGTAAAACAGCAGCCATTCTATGTTCGTGGCTACTGTGGTAATATTGTAATATTACTATGGGAATATTATAGCTGTGCAGTTTCTAACTATTTTGAAGTTATGCATAGATGCTAGAAAGAGGGAGAGCAAGTCTGGTTTTATCTTAAAGTAATGAGAGATAGGGAAGATTCTCTTGGAGAAGGAAAGTATATCATTTCACGTTCGTGGAAAAGAGTTATGGTTTACCTGTTGGCCTAGTTTCTTTGGCAAAGGAAGCTGGTACTGCGTACCTTTGCTTAGCAAGGTGATGTAGCCAGTGTGGGAGCTTCCACAGTGTAGTGGCACCCTCTACTACTCCTGAATCAGCTTAGCTTTCTTTATGTAAGTCATCAAAGCCTGCCACCCCCTGATTTCCCACCAACTCTCCTCTATAAAGCTGTATGGAATAGTAAGCAGCTGGTGTAATTTTGAATCAGTTTAAAAGCCTTCAGAAAACAACCATGGGAAAAGCTTGGGGTGTCTCTTTGCAGCTCTCAAGTAAGGACACATTCATCCATAGTAAGTGTTTAGGATTGTATATTTTTATACAGGAGTAGATCCTGAGCTTCTGGTGTCATGGTTTTGATTGGTATCTCAGGAGTAGATGAGGAAACCTATCCAAGCCAGGTACTCATATCTGTACTTGGATAGCACAGAGGTCTGACACCTCTGCAGAAGCGAGCCAATACATGCGTCTCATTGTGCTTTACTTCCATCTTCCAAACTGTTTGTTCCCCATCTCTTACTCTCCTATTACACATCTCACCTCAAACAACCCCCAACCTTTCAAAACCTTCTGCTCTGACAAGCGCAAGTTACTTGTAGTAGTACCTTGAATGCTTTGGGACTTACAAGCTAGAATCTGTATGCAGAAGTTGATGCTGTGCTAAGTTTTTCTAGTATGACAAGAAGAATCTGGACTGTGATGGACGAAATACTGTGTAGGTGCCAAGAGTGAACTCTCCAAGTCTGCACTAGAAGTGGAAGGCATGTCAAAGCGCTAATGCTAGTTCTTTTGTTCCTGTTGCATCAGCAAATAAATCCTGCATCTTAAGACTGTTCTTTAACCTTTCACATTAGTAAACAGTTGCAGTTTGGGTGGTTTTCCTTCTGATATGTTTTGAGGGGAAAAAAAAATTAAAAAATGTCCAGACTCAATATGATGGTGGCATATAAAGCCCCAAAGAAACTTGCAGCCTCTTTGTTACTCTTATATTTTGGGTTTTACCTGGTCATGTTCTTGGTCCTATAGGAGAAGCAAAGGCTTATATTTTGACCCATAAGGCCAAAAAGGCTGGACTTGCTCCAAGTGTCTCTTGTACTGGGGAACCCAGAATGGACACAGCACTTCAAGTGAGGCCTCACCAGGGCTAAGTAGAGAGGGAGCATTGCCTCCCTTGAATTGCTGGCAATGTTCTTCCTAAAACAGCCCAGGATACCATTTGACTTCTTGGCCAAAAGGGTACACTGCTAGTTCATGGACAACTTTTATTGTTCACCAGGACTCCCAGGTCCTTCCCTGCAAAGCTACTTTCCAGCAGGTCAGCTCTCAGCCTGTACTGGTGCCTGAGGCTATTCGTCTCCAGGTCCAGGATCCTGCACTTGTCTTTGTTGAATTTCAAAAGGTTCTTCTCTGTCCCATCTCTCCAGCCTGTCAAGATCCTTTTTTCCAACTGTGTTTTTCTTCATCATTTATTTACCATGTTCATGGAGCAATTTGGAGGCTGGATCTGGTCTCTGAGAAGCTTGCATTTGATATACTCCCTTTTCAATGGAGAAAAAGAAAGGTAGCAGCTGAGCAGGTGCTTCTGCCATTTGAAGAAGACAAATGCTTCTGTGCCCTACCTGAGTACAATGTTAAACAGGTCAGGTAGCTGCATTAGAAGAAAAGCGATGTAGTAGCTGCTACTGGGCACAGTGAGGCCAAATTGAGCCTCTCTGGCTGTTGGATTAGTCCATTCTGAAAAACCTTAATTGAGCAGATGTCTATGATGAGATTTTTGTTTTTACTGACAATAATAATGGTAAAAGCTATAACATTCTGAATTCTGCATATGGCACAAAAGAACTTATAAACTTTCAAAGGATATTGTTTTTCATAAAGATTGTATACCAATACATGAACTTATGGGGGTTGTAAGTTGCTAAGTCGTTGTAAATAGTAACTCAATATGCAAAAGTGAGTATGAAAGTAAATGTCTGAAAATGCTTTGAGAAAGGGACTATTGACTACTGGCCACTGTGTGGTTCATAAACATATTCAATTATATTATTGAATGTTGTATTATTGATTTTTGAACTGAGTAGCTTTAGCATGAAATGCTTCCCACTTAACATGGTTTGCCTTTGTTCATGACTTGTTGATAAACCACTCCTGTACAGAAAAGCAACCTACATTTGCAGCAGAAAGACAAATACAGTGATTTACTTTCTCCTTAAATAGTCTGTTAGCTTTTCCTATTTTTTGCAATCCTTAAACATAGCAGTACAATTGTCTTCAGAGACTTTCTTAGCCTTCTAATTTCTTACTGAGAAGCTGAAAACTACTTCTGATCAACATACATTTTTAACATTATAAATAAGCATAACTATGCTTTCCAGCTTGTCTTTCCCCTTAGTACTAGGTTGCAGTTCCTTACGAACATCTGCAAATTCTCTTTGTGGTTCTCTTGCTATTCAAAAGCATCTGATTACCATGTTAGTTAACTAGATGGCTGAACAAGATCAAAACTAAACAGTACCATGTTTTCCAAGTGTTCATAATTAACTTGAGATCTACTTCTCTGAGCCATAAAACTTCTGTTTAGTCTTAACTGCATCAACTACATAATACTTCCCTTTTGCTGGAAAATTCACAGTCCTAATAAAGTAAGGATCACTCTCATTCACACCATCCACCAATGCTGTAGAAATGAGCAGGATTTGCTTGTAAATGCTTAGACTGCCCTTGATTTTAGGGGCATGTAATGCTTCAAAACTGTACATGTAAGTAATTTCAGAATCTGGAAAATCAGTGACCAAGGCTCTCATCCTGCAAAGACTTATAACGTCTTTGACGTTATGCACTGTGAGCAATCCCAATGGTTTTATACCAGGTATTCACATAAGCAAAAAGGAAGCACATGCACAGTTTTTAAGATTAAGACCTAACAATGCCATAGAGTAATATGCATGTAGCTGTCAGGTTTCGGCAGGAAATCTGTGAAAAGATATGATGATGCAATTCAATAGGATCTGAGAAGAGACTGGAAGGAAAGTTGAATGGAGGGGTTTTTTAATCAGCTGTTTTGTTTGTTTGTTTTCGGGATTTTGTTGCTTTTTTTTTTCTTTTTTGGTTGGTTTGGTTTTGTTTTGCATGATATTGCAGTATATGTATATGCTTTCAGGTATCTTGTGGCTGATAACAGGTTCCAAGAAATTATTATTTTTTTCTAGGTGCTTTAATTTTCAAGGGTTTTTGTTTGTATTGTTCCTTTGAATTACTAGAATTTGGATTCACTCTGGGGCAGGTTATACTAGACCTTCTAGGGGTATTGAAATACTTTGCTAGTGTGTCTTTTTCATACTCTTTAGCCAAGCTGACCATCAAATTTGCTGTGCAGATGGAATTTTCCCCAAGGCAGGGTACTAGTGACCTTGTTACCTTTTCTCTGCAACATGGTCGTGGTCTGCTTTCTAACATTCTCTGGGAGTTTAATTTTGTTAAATTTGTGCTGCTAGTGCAAGGGCTAACACTGGAGTTATCCTTCTCCTTGTCCTTTTGTAAAGAACTATAGATGAGACTTTTGGTCTTTTAATGCAAGTCTGAAGCAGTTGTGTTGGTTAGTCTTCTGTGTTTTGTGGGATGGAGTGGAGTAGATATTTGATAAATCTTTCTGAACTGGGGGTCTCTTACAATACTTTCTGTTATTACAAGGTTCTGGACTCTGACAGTGTCTAGTGTGAACACAGAAAAAGGGTGCTTGTTTCTGAGATTTTTGCTCTATAAACCGTGCTGTTTAAAATCTTAAAGGGGAAAAAAGATAGTGTCAGCTATGTGTAGAGTTGGCAGGAGTATCTTCTAGCTTTGTATTACCATTCTATCATACAAAATTAATCAAAAAAGGTGGTTATCACTGTGACTATCCTGAGTTTAGTAAGAAATGAATACTGCAAAACCACTCATGACATGTGGCACAAAGGCCAAAAAATATAAAGTAAATTTGTTTCAGCTGTTCAACAGCATATGGAGTCTACTATTTCCCAAAGATGTCATCTTTCAAAATTATTCTAGATTTATGAACACTGTTCACTAGTGAAAACACTGGAGTAATTATTACCTGATGGTCAGTAGGTCTTTTAGGTCAGCTGTGTATACTGTAATGGGTCATACCAGGCATTTTTTTTCACCCTTCCCCCTCTGGTACAGTCATCAAATATTTAAGATGCAAGGGAACCTGTTATGGACATCTGAGGTCTTTTATCAGCTTTATAAATGTGTTTGCACATGGGGGACTTTTAATATTAATATTTTCTTCATTTTGATCTTTTACACATGTCCATACCATCTATATTGTCTGTGCTTCCAGCAGATACTCTCCATTATTAGCTGTCTCATCCCTTCTGGAAGATGAAAACATGGACTTTATTACATGTTTATTGACAGCCTTAACTTCTAAAACCCAGTTCAGGCTCCTCTGCCTTTCTTGAACGTCACTGGAGTGTGCAGATTTCAAGACTTTAAAATGCCTGTAGCCAGGGTGGGTGTGTTTTGTGAATGTTATACACAACCAGAGCTGAGATACACTTTTGTTTGCTGATTGAACAGTACAGTTATTTCCATGCCAGGGGAATTACCTTCTAAAGAACAGTTCTTCCTACTTCTCTGTCTAGAGTTATTTCTCATATTGTTTTATTTTTGTTATTATCTTTTAATAGAGACTCAAATAGATTTGATGCAGCTGCCACAGTTGCTGAATCTTGTGATAGCCTCTGGGATCTCACTTTTCTCCTTTGGTGGTTCATCCTCTCATAATTCCTGATCTTTTTTTGAGTGCATACCAGCTCTGTACCTCAAGCTGGAAAGATGAACTGTCTACTACTAGAAGTCTGAAAGTACCACTACTCAGGAATTGCTGATCTGTAATCATTCCTCTAACATCCTGACGAGTCAGTAGACTTCAATGTTATTATGGAATGTGGTTGTTTTATTTCTAAAGGGATAATTTTACTCGGATTTTCATAGTCCTTCAGGGACAACGAATTGCACAATGGCTCAGATGTAACAAGCAATATAAGTGTATCAGTCATCAAACTAAATTACTGCAGTCATCCTTACTGTCCTTAATCTGTAATGTTTTTATTCCATAACAACCTCAGTGTGATAAACTGTATATATGAAAAGCTTCCCCACAGAAACGTGATTAGGAGTAATTTGACAGGGGTAGTACTGGGTAATAGCACTGCAGAGTTTTTTCAGGTAGGCATGATAATAAATTCTGTAAGAAATCAAGCTACTAAGTACTAAAATATGGAATAATTGCATGGAATAAATGCAATGAAACAAATTTGCTCTTTGTGAGTGAGAACACATGGTAGAAACTTCCACAGCAATTTGTTCACTATTGTCAGAATATGAAAAATCTTCCTATGTTTTTCATTTTAATCATGTTATGAAAAAAAAGGGGAATTATTTGCATTTACTTTATGAAATTGCTTTGTCTGTCTTTATTCTTTGTCCATTATGACTCGTTTCATGAAACTGTTTGTTTTCCCTTTGTTAAGAAATATTAAGGAAACACTATCTTCTTTTCTAAGTGTCTTTATGGTTGCTGGGATAGAATAGGAGTTGCTCTGTCAGTGTCAGTGTTTATTTTAATCTCTGAATTAATTTTCTTGGTTGCTAGGCAATCCTGCTTCATAGTTTCAATGGAAACGACTAATGCATGCTGCTCTTATTGCAGAATATGCAGTCATTTGCTTTAAAACTGAAACTAGATTTCTCTATGACATAATGCTTGACAAATATTTATGTCGGTGTACAATTTTATGCCTATAGCTAATAAAGTACCCACATTTTTGTTATTTAGTCCCATGTTGCTTGTACATTCCAACAAAGCTATTGTAAATCTAAGGTACTAGAGGTAGAATTGGGCTTTTATGTGTATGTATCAGGGTGGTGCAGAAGTGTAGCCTTTGTTTATTTTGTTTCTCTCAGATCTGCTTTCATTTCTTCTGAGCTATCAGCTAGTGAAATACTGCCTTTTGGCTTATTATCTCCATTCCACTCTTGTGTTTCCATGTTGGTGAACTGCACAGCTTGAAAATGAATGAAATCCACCCTGTTTCTCTGCAGAAGGAAAAAGCATACTGTGGGCCAGAATGCCAATGACATACCCTAGTAGGTGCCCTGCTCCTGACATTGGTTCAAAGTTTATCAGCTCAGCTTTACTCCAGAGCATCATTCTGCATGCTTAATTGCTCTTTGTTTTCCTTCTCTCTAGTTTACAGTAAACTTTTCTTCCTGATAGGGGCCACCTTTTTCATAGTGCACTGAGGACCACAGCAGATTTGGTCTATGAATAATTTGTTGCAATCAGAAAGCTAAATGATGAGTCTAATTTTGTCCAATTCAAAACAAATATGTTATCAAGACAGAGAAGATTTGGAATGCTGTATATTTTAATGATTTTGTATTAAGTTTACAATCTTTGTAGCATCTATTAATACAGCTAACCTATGACAAAATTTTCTAATTGCTGTCTTACAACTTTAATTACAGCTAATGTTGGTGTTAGGTAAGCAACAATACTGTGATATTTTGGAGTTTTCTATTTAAATATGAGAGAAAACAGGCTTCAAAAATTATACAATTATAGGGATTTTCAAGAAAATATCAAAAGGAAATGGAAAAAAAAAAGAAAAAAGTAAACATTCTACTGTATTCCTGAGAGAACAATGCTCTTTTATTTAGTTGTTTGTTATAGATGAGGTAATAAGGTGGGTAGATAGCAAGAATGTTTACAGCTGTAACTATAATGTGTAATGAAAGTAAGCAGTTGGATCATTAATGTCCAATATATACTTGGCAGACCTTCTCACTTCTTGTAAATGAGAGGTGGAATAAGCAGCCAAAATTCATGTAATTATACTCATTTTAGTGAGCTCTTCCAGCTCCTCTTAATCTGTTTTACCAGTTAAAGAAAGCAGTACAGTTTTTAGTTTGTGAAACTAGGTTATGAAACTCATGAAACAGAAGCATAAAAATATTCATTTGAGTGAAGCAAACCTGTGGGAGATATGAAATAATTTTATTAATGAACATGTACCATTTCCTGGCTTCTTGAGGCAGTACACTTGCTTGGATAAACTGATGATTGTAAATGCAACTGCTTTACTGTAATAACTTTACCAAATATCAGCAATTGCCTTTCAACAAATAAAACCAACAAATCAAAATTCTCATCAAAGACCTTCCCAAAGTAGTTCCAGAAACGAGCAGCTTCAGTAGGTACAAACGCCGGACCTTTGTCTAATATATGAATATTCAGTAAGAGTACACAGCTAGAAAAAGGAAATGTGTCATAGCAATAATTTACATCATGCTTGGTAATTCTAAGGAATGAAATTGTTATGAAATAATGAAGATATCAAAAGTTGTATTATTGGATTAAAAAGCAAGCTCTTCTTTTAGTCAGTAATTTATAAGATACTGGCTTAGAAATAATGCTTTGTGAAAATTATCAGGATATCATTTAAGATTCTGGACTGAGATATCAAAAATCTGAAATTGATTATCTGTATCGTTTACTCACTGTGTCTTTATTTCCCATTTGTGAAAAGCCTTACATGGCATGCATAAGCTTTCATGTCTTCCACCCATGTTTATTTCTTTAGTAGTTTTCTAGTCTACATTTCTCCAGTGAAAATCTCATCATAATTGAGGCCTCTAGATACTAAAGAAAGAGGAAGTATGCCAGGGAATACTAACTGATTTGGGAATAAGTAAATAAATAGAGAAATGAATTGCAGCCAGTAACTGCTTTTTGCTATTAAAGGTAGAATACAAGGTGATTGCAGTATCTTGTCTCTCCCATTTTAGTTTCTATCCAAATATTTTATTTAAATGAGCAAAACTAAAGGAGTTGCAATCATTATGCATATGGCATATGTGTTGTTAAAATGAAGAGTGACAGACCTTTGATTTTTAGCAGTGACATAATCTAAGGCGGAATGCTGTGATATACATATGGTGGATGTCTGTGCAGTATGCCAAAGGAAAGAACAGTTCAGAGAGTTGTTAAATTCAGCCCCTTCAAAAGAAGTGGATTTCTTAGTAATAATAGAACTGTGATATGCAAAGTTCAGAACAAATATGATTCTACTAGGGATCACTATCTCTTTTTACTCATTTTACAGAAGTGATACACAACAGTGACAAATTGGCTTGCATTTGCTTGCTTGTTTGTTTAAAAAAAAAAAAGGCATTTTCTTCAGGTGATTGGACATTTTATTTTGGGAAGGTGACTGCAATGTTTTGAGCTAATGAAATGATGAAAAAATTTGTTCTGTCTTTGGCAGCAGAAAACATGGACTTTCTACTAACAGCACATGATGGAATGGAACCCAAATACAAAGAAAATTTAAAGCTGAGGAATAGAATAAGATTAGAAAACCTAACTCTTAGTAGAAATATACTCAGAAGACTGTTCCTTGAATGTATCTGCCTTCCTTGAATACATTTGGTGTACTACCATGCAAAAAGAGGTTCTCAGTATCTTCCCAAATGGTGCATGGGATATGGTCCCATCATGTCACACTGTACCCAGTCTCTACCCAGAGCTGTAAGGACCATGGCAAACTAATTTGTCTTAGTGGAAAGTGTATACTGTTGTGAGCTCTGCACATACAGCTTGATTTATTTCTGCTACTTAAGCTATCTTCTTTGAATGTTGTTTATAGGTCTTTCTTTCACACTCCTTGCTAACAAGAAGTATGCTTAGATTAATTGTTGAAATAGGCAACCTTCTGAAGACCCCTCACTTCGTTGCAAGTTTGAAGTCCTCTAAAATAGCAGCTCCTGAAATGATGTGATAGGAACAAAATCTCAGTAGCTGAATTGCAAGAGCAAATATCTGGTCTTCATGACTTCAGTGAAAAAGTCATTCTTCAAATTACATATATAATGTGTTCTATCAGTAGAATATGGGTTATGTGAAGGCTTTGACAGTGCTGGTGGGACTTTCAGCATGCATATGCCCTATCCTCATATTCCCTTGCGTGCTTCCAAATAACTTGAAATGCTGAGGGTTTTTTTGGTTTGTTTTGGTTTATGTTTGGTGGTTGTTGTTTGGTTTTATTTTTTCCTTTTCTGTGGTAAAAAGAGTAGCCTTAAGGCTTTCGTATTTTAGGATTTGGGTCAAGGAATATGATGTACTGAGCTTTTGCCACTAATGTGAGAATAACAATGAACAGTAGTTCTGCCTTCCTTGAGGTCTGACTGCAGACAACAAATGTCAAGACTAGAACGACTGAAAGCAATGTCAACTATTAGAAACTTCCCTAGATATAAAAGTAAAAAAGAAGGATTTATTACAAATGGGACAGACGAAGCGTAAGACATGAAGGTCTCTGAAGTTAGGCTGTCTAGTATATGGGTCGAGGAAAAGTTGGTGGAACTTTATCTTCAACATCCAGTCAAGAATTATAATTGTGGGGTAAGCTTGCTGGGAATTAATGAAAATGCTAAGAAGTCAGTTCATTGAAGCACCTACCCATGTGTCACATCCCTGAAGAAATGTGGTTTTCACATTGTATATGTGAGTCCTGTCACAACTCTTATTATTCCATTATGCTCTGGAGAAAAAAAAACACTTTTAAAAGGTGCTTCTCAGGGGGGATGTATAGCTGCATACAGACAGCTGCATGGCTTTGTTTCTGAGGCTGTTATTTGTCTCAAAGAGAATCTGTGGAAAGTGAATTCCCCAGACCTTCAGCAAAGGAATTGGAATTTCTCTCCTACTGCTGTGTTAAGAGTGCAAATTTTCTTTGCTTTGTAATTTTTATTTTTTTTTTATTTACACCATAAGCCTTTGTTTCCTTGCATGACGGGCAGAAAAAACCCCAGCAAACCTCACCCCAAAACCTTGAATGGCTCACTTTTTATTATAATCTAATATCAAATGTAGAGTATCCATACTATGTTTACTATACTATACTATACATACTGCATACTATGTCAGTGCATTAGTCACTGCTTGTAATGATTATCTGACATATGATCCAATCACTTTTGGATGAACTCTTTGAATTAGTACCATGGTGACTGCAGAAGGATCAAGCCTGTTTAAATCCTGTATGTACTCAGAAAAAGCTAAGAAGTTCCTGTGACTCAAAGATAGATTACCAACAGCAAGCAAAAAGGTGCCATTGCTTTGATTCATTGGAATGAAACTTGGAATGGTTCATTGCCCACAAACAGTGGAACCACATGTAAGTTATCAGGTCACGCTAGACGACTTTCAGGAACGACATGATATTGATCCACCAGTTGTATTACATATGTCTCATTCAGCGTTCAAAAAGGAATATTTTACTGATATTTGGGGGGATTTTTTTTCTTTATTGAAACTGTTTTCCTGTGAAACAAGCTTTAGCTCTATGAAGTCAGCTGTCTTTTAAAAAAAACCTCAAAACTATACGATTTATGGCTATATATTCAACATCTTAAGAGGATAGAGACAATGTAAAAATTTCTTTAAAATAGCCAAAAGAGTTTTTATACCCACAGATTACAATGGCTTTTTAATATCAGTATCTTGAAATGTTGTGCAACTGAGTAATTGATTCTGCTAGGAATGGGGTGTGTGTGAAGGGTGTGGGAAAAGAAGGAAAGAGAAAGTCACGTATTTCAAATTATTTCAACTTTTTCAAGCAAGTAGTATTCAAAAGAAAACTTTGAATTAATTTTGTACAAATTTGATACAAGCCTGGAAAATTGCATTTATTAATTAAAAAAAATTTGGAAAAGTTTATTCTTTTCAAAATTCTATCTGATCTTACAACATTTTCTTGGGAAGGTTTGTCCTGGGTTTATTTATTTATTTTTTTTTAAATACATAAATGTAATGCTTTCTTCATATTTTGACATGCATAGAAAACTGTTTGGCCATGAGTAAACACTGCTATTCCTGGGAGACAGATGTATTTCTGGAAGTGGCAGTGTATAATGCACAGATTGGTTTAGTCATGCAAAGTGCTTTTCTGAGTCTTGAGTAGAGGCAGGTGAAGTAGTAGTAAAAGGTACTCAGAAGATGAATGTAACGTGTGAGCTTGCACTCTTGGGTTACTGCATGTGGCAGGTTGTACTAGCTGTGCAACAACTATTGTACTGTCTTAATATAACTATATTGTAGTTGCCATAAAAGCAGTGTGTATACCATTTCACAGAACAGTTTTCTCAGTACTGTGGAAAAACAGTCCTGTAAGTGATGAAGAATAGAGCTTCAAGAAAATAATTTGAGGAAAAAATGCATTCTGTAGAATATCTGCCTTTGTTGTGGGGCAAGCATTAGGCTATAGCATTTTGAAGTCATGATATAAAGCAGACCAATAAGGCTTCCTGTGCTAGCAGCATGGGTAGAGTGCAGGTGTATGTTGATATTCCTTGCCAAGTGAAATTAGGAGAGAGGAAAATGGAAAGTGATTGCAGCTTTCTCATGCTTCACTGTTCAGCAAAGCCAAGTAGATCTGGGGGTGAACTAGTCTGGAAGAAATAAATTATTACAGTTATTCATTACCACTGGAGAACAAAAGAACAACAGAAGAGTGAAGAGGATTTTAATCATGAGGGAATGTAGAGCAGCTATGCAGTGCATAGGGTAGTTGCTACCTGGAGATCTATAGCAAGTCTGCTCGCATTTTCAAAATTTCCGAGAACTAGTAATAGGGATTAAATGAAAATATCAGTCTTAATGTCAAAAATGAATGAAACATCTCAAAAATGTGAAGTGGATGTATTCTATAGGTTCAGGAACCAAAAAACAAGTGAAAGAATAGAAAAACCTTTAACACCAGCTTGCTTTCTTCCCCCCTCACCCAAAAAAAAGAAACCACCAAAAACCCAACAACCAAATAAAAAAGACTCCAAACTCTTCTAAGAGGTGTATGGGCCTGATTTTCCTGTTTTACAGTTCATAGCAATTAATGTAGTCTTACAGTGTTAATTATTTTGCGATAGCAGGCTTCTTCCCACTGCAGCTGCTTCTTGGGTGACGAGCTGTCCTTTAGCTGTCCCTTTCACATGAATCCTGTGTTTTCTAGCTCCTAGAACAGGTAATAACCCGGCTGTTCAGACTATGTAGTTGGAGGCTTTGTGTCTAGAGGTGATGTAAAATGCAGTGGGTTGGTAGAGACAAAGTGTATAATGTTAGGTCATTATATCCACTCAGTGAAGACTAGCATTTGCAGTGGCAGGATAGCAAAGTATGTCTGATGTGTCAGAGACTGTCAGGGCTGTATGAATTTACATGGAGCGAGAGGGTGAATAGCTGTTGGAATTGCCAGTGGCTGGCAAATGAGGTAACTAGGTGGGCTGGGAGTGTTTAGTGTAGAAAGGGAGTTGTTAAGACAGAATGGTCTCCATCTTTTATTCTATGGCTAGCAGGGATGTGATATGATATCTACATGATACTTCTGCTATTTGCTATCAAAGCAAGAGGCTGAGCAAAGAGAAAAAGAGAATCACTTTTCAGCTAGAAGGCGTTTCTGTAACAGTCTCGCTGGATCTGTGCAAAGCTGTTGAGGGCGGCCTTGGCACTGAGACTATAGCCGAAGTGGAAGCCTTGAGGACTTCAGCATTTCCCCCAGGCAACAACAGAAGAGGGATAGAAAATGCTGTGTCTGCTTCTAGGAGAAAAGTTCCCATGAACAATTAGTCCTGTATCACTAGCTACCTGACAGTGCTGCGTAGGATGGTCACATTAATTTTTATAAAAGCATTGCTTCACTTTGAGCAGTAACTTGAGTATAGTCCAGTGCTAAAGCTGTTCTTTGGGGATACTTGCCAAAAGCTGAGTGCAGTATGTGCAATCAATCCTAAAATGTTCCTTTTTTGTACTAGAGTGAATTCTCTCATGTTCACTGCTCTCAGTCTTTGGCTTTGAGAAATGCAGCACAGTGTTAGGAAGCATTTGTACTGTTGAAAGTATTTTGCCACTATTTCTCATGGAAATAACAGACATTGGACTGGGGTCTGCTGGGATTTTTCCTGCTAACTAGGAAGAGGGGCCAGGCTTGTGTAGGGGATGCGAGTGATACGTAACTACCTAACAGTGAAAGTATAAAGTCTGATTTTTCCCTTCCAGATGTGGTTTGAGAAGTGGAGAGAAAGCTGAAGTAGTGCTTTCTTCCCTTCTAAAGTGCTCCTGTGGACATAAATGCTAAATTATATTTGGAAAGCTTCCATGGAGACAAAAATTATGAAATCATTATCTCACACTGATTCGTATTTAAGGATGTGTTGAGAATCATAGAATCACTGAAAAGTTTGGGTTGGAAGCGACATTAAAGATCACCTAATTCTATTTCCCCTTCCATGGGCAGAGGCACCTTCCACTAGAGCAGGCTGTTCAAAGCTTCATCCAGCCTGGCAATGAACACTTCCAGGGGTAGGTCATTCACATTTTCTCTGGGCAGCCTGTTCCAGTGTCTCACCATTCTTAGTAAAGAATTTCTTCCTAATGTCCAATCTAAATCTACCCTTTTTCAACTTAAAGCCATTTTCCCCTTTGTCCTACCCCTGCATGCCCTTGTAAAAAGTCCCTCTCCAGCTTTCCTGTAGTCCCTGTTTAGGTACTGGAAGACTGCACCTTGTAGTCACTGGCAGAATCAAAGCAGGTGATCCTGGGGAGTGAAAACTGGGAGTTTTTTATGTCCTGCAGTCAAGGACAGCAGACAGAGCTGTGCGTGTTCTTAGAGAATTGCCAAGAATCTGAAATCATGGTGAGCATTTGGTAAACCAGCAGATACTCTCTCTTCACCAGAGCACCATAGGCTCTGCACATGATGCAGTGAGTACAGGAAAATTCTTCTGATATCCTATTTCGTAGAGATGCAGGAGAAGCTGTCCTGTGCTCCAACTGACATGGACTGAACCCCTTATAGCATTTGTCCCACAAACAAATCTCCACAGACTCTGTGTGTGTGTGTGTGTACACCACAGTTTTCATGTGGAGGGAATATTGGGAAATGTTTCAAGTAGCACATCTCTGAGACTACACGCATCGTGCTGCCGTTTTCAAGTCCCTCCTGTAAAGCTTAAGACATCCTAAAGTGATTCAAAGAAAAGATTGCTAGGTTTCTCAACCCTGAGGGCAAATTAATATATCTTCCTTTGACTTCACTCTGCAATAGTTGGAGATATTTTGGCTGTAACTTTAAAGATTACAGCCTAGAAGGAAACCATGCATAGCCAATTTCATGCTTAATAATTGATTTTGAAAAAATAGAAAATAAAACCAGAGCTTTATGTTGGAAGATATTGACATAATGACAGAAACCCCTACATCTGAAGGAAGTTGATTGTAAGGAAGAGGGGAAAAGAGTGGAAATCGCAAATTAGCATAGATGTATAACTGGTGTTATGTGTGTACTATGTGTTATGTATGTACTACTGGTGCGTAGTATCTGTGAAGAAGGAGAGATTACAGCTTTGATAACAAATGTATTATGTGAAGTATTAATAATGTATGTAGTTTTATAATATTCTGATATTTTTAGCAGCAAATATAGAGATGAATTTGCTGTGTAGGGAACGCGACAAGAGAATAAAGATAATCCTTCTGGGACATAGAAAGGAGAGCCCCTATGTTACTTCTGTGTGGTACAGTAACGCAGTGGCCTGGGGAGTACTTCAAAAATATGACAGATTTAGGATTTAATTTGGGGAAAAAAAAAGCTAGAAGTGCCCATAGGAAAGACTGAGTGCTCATTAACATGGATATAAAGAATGTGCATGGGAAAGGTGGCTGGAAGTGAAAGGGCTGCTGTCGTTCTCCATCTCTGTAAGCTATCTGGACTATTAGACAATACTGCAGAGATATTATCTATAATCTAGAACTGCAGTTTTTACCACTTACTGCTGCTGAATTTACTACATTAAAGTTCTCCTCTTTAAGTTTGACTGGTATCCATGATCTCAGGCAAGCATAAGGAACATTTTCATTCCCCATCACACCACTTCCCGTAATTAAGAAAAAATAAAAAAGATTATGTTCTATGGACACTATGGGTGTCTGCAAGCCATGTCAGGTTTGGAAACATCAGTTTCAAACTGTGAAGTGATACCCACTCTTAGGTGTTAATCAGAAAGGTATTTTTGCTGGAGGCAGGAAGTGGAGAAGCAGTCCCAGGATTTTGGTAATATCAGATTGCTGCAGTGTGGATTTTTATAGCCAGGCAACTAATAACGCATATAGAAAATATTAGGAGTAAACATATAAATAAACCCTCCATGGTTTGAAAAATAGCCTGTTCTACAGATACTGCAGAAGGCTGCGGCTATTTTTTGCTCTCTGCATGGCTCCTCAGATAATGCCATTTGGTAACTAGTGACAAATGCCTTTAAAAAAATTGTTGACTTACATTTAAAGTGACAGGGTAATATTGCTAGGAAACCACAGGATGTACATTAAATATATATTTTTGCATTTGGTAATATGCCATAATATATTTTTAGTTCTTCTGATAGTTGCTATTCTCTTCCAGCAAATTATTTATATTGGAATAACCTATTTGCAGGGAATAGAAGGGGTAGAAGCTTTTTGAGCATGGCTGTGATACTATGTTTGTGAAGGGGCAGAACGGCATGGGAAACCTGTAACTAACCTGCATATAGTTCATTTAAAAGTACAAATCCATGATCTAACTATCTTTCAGAAATCACTGTGGAGGTTTTTTTTTATTATTATTTGCTCCTATGATGTCCACCTGTACAAATACATTCTAAATTACTTTTTTTATAGCTTGGAAGAAAATATTTATGTTTTAATTCTGACCAGTCCTAGCCAAGGATGCAATATACAAAAGATATTTAATTCCCATTGCTCTTACAGCAATATTGACGTAGGTTTGTGAACATAGTTAAAAAAAAAATACACAAATAATGAATGCAGGTTATTATGGTAGAAACGTCTCCTTTAAAGCAACAAATACTTTGGAGGATTAAAACATATCAGAGCTAACTCTGTTTATGGTGTTCTGGCCTTTCAAACTGACTAAGATTTTGTTCCAGACATCTTTGTAGTTCAGTCTCTGGGATTTAATCTGTCTAATGTGCTACACTTGCTATTGTCCCAGTGAATTTGTTGACAGACAGTAATTGGGTCACTGCATTGAGATGCCCGATGTAAGCTTTGAGTTCTCTCTGCTCGTTGGCAAGGCAACCATAGGGGTCCAGGAAACATGCGCAGAGTGGGCTCCCAGCCTGTCTCTCTCAAATGGTGTCGCTGGAGGGCAGGGAAAAAAAATCTCTTGGATGCTGGAACAGGCAACGGATTCTTCCCAATTTTTTTAATGTGTCCATTGTCTTTCATAGGTGGGAACATGGGGATAGAAATTCAGACTTACAAATAAAATGAAGCAGTGTGCAGCAACTGAACTTATAGATTATGACTTTGCCCTTAGGTCTTTGGATATTATTTTAGTGTGCAGGGATTGAATACATTGTACATCAGTCTGATCTACTTGTTCTAATGTATGACAGAAGAAAGATAAATATTTCACAACTCCTTTAGATCTTGCTTCAGTTTTTCTTCCACCCCTTCCCCCCACAACTCCCTATAAAGAAGCAACCGATATATATACAACACAGATAAAGTGCTGTATTCCATGAGTCTATAAATATAATTCCACACATGTTGGAATACTTATTTATGTACTAATCAACACTCTTCATTGACAGTTTTTTGGTGTTTTTTTTGGGGGGAGGGAATATTTGGGAGGGGCACAAAAAAGGAGATAAAATCCATAGAGACTCAGTCTCACTGTCCATCATGTATTCTTTTTTTTTTTTTTTCTGTTTCCTTGGGCTGTTTGAAAGAAGCAGTTTGGAGATGCCAGTTTCATCTAGAAGCATACCAAATGCTGATAAGGGAAAAAAGAGAACTTTGGTTTTTTCCAAGCTAAAAAAAATCTACAAATTCTTCTACTTTTTGTTCAGTCTGATCTAGATTGTGACAAATCACACAATGGCATAAGAAAATGCATACAAACTCTTGTGTGAGCCCTGAATTTTTCATTTCCAGGGTGTGATTCTCATGGACATTGTTTTTCATAGATTACATCACCTCCTCATTGGCTTAAAAATCTTTTCAAACTTAGAGTTTGTAAGTGATGAGAAAATAAGAAACTGAAAATAAATTAGTCCAATAGTTTAAATTTTTTTAGTGTGGATGAAGGAGTTAGCATAGGACACTATTCTGTACTAGAGTATGGTAATAGTAATTAGTGCGAGTAATAATATAACAATAGCAATATTAGTAATATCACAGTAATAAGGAGTAATTATAGTAGGATATAGTAATGTGAAGGTATGTTCTCAAGAAGGCATGATGTAGATGTGTCTTCTGTAGGTATCTTGAAAATTTTGCTTGCTTCAATATATGCAAATATTATAATAGTATTTGAAAGTGAAGCTGAAGTGAATCATATAGCTGGGATTAAAGTCTCTTCTTCAGTGGCATATTCTTGCTATCCTTACAGACAGCAGTTAAAACTCCAGTTAAGTAAAATCCACCTGTGCAAAACCAGCTTGATTTACAGTCCTCACAAAATGGATTCTACATGTCTGTATAATTAATAACAATGAAACTTAAAAGCACAAGTAGCTATGTGATTTTTCACTCTAGTGAAATTTGGATTTTGTGCCTACACAAAGATTTCAAACAAGAAGAGAGAAAATCCATAGTGTCTTATTGAAAAGGAGTTCTGCTTTGTCCCATCAAGATATTTGAAAGTGTGGGGGGGGAAGTTATGTGAAATTAGTTGAAAGCTTCAAACGTAATTGGTAAACCAGTTTCCATTCTTTTAAAGTACAGATTTTTCATTATTGTCAGAATCTCCTGAAGCAATATAGTTCTGATCTAAATAAGTAGAAATTTAAGAGAAACACTGCATAGTGCAGATGCTTATGGATAGATAAGTTAGGAAACTTCATTTGCAAATAAAACAGATGGGAATTAGCAGAGTTCTTCGTGGTTGTTTTAGTAGCTTTTTTCAAATGGCTAGAATTTTCCAAATTTCAAAAAAGGTAAAATAAGCTGCTAGCCCTTTCTATTTATTTGCTTGAGTTCAATAGTTATTAGCATTTATATTGTTACTAGAAGTCAAATATTTTGGTTTGGACAGAAAAATCTGGACTAGAAAAAAATGCCCTTTTATCTTGATCTTTACGACGGGTTACTTTAAAAGAGACACCCAACATTCAAAAGACATCAGTGATAGTTAACATTCTTACCAGTTTCTGAAAAGTAGTCCATGCACAGGGAAAACTTGAATTTGAACATCCACAAGCTCATAGTAAAAGAATTCATTGGTAAAACCACCTCTTTTTTTAAAATAAAAGCACTCTACAGAGTTGAGGGTCATACTGTGTTCTGTAGCTAAAAAAATGTATTCAGGTAGGGATTCCCACAATTATTTTCTCAAAGCAGCTGCCATGGAGCTGGTTACAGTAGTAGCAGCCAGATCTGTTTTGCCATCCATGCTAGCCTACCATGAGGAGCCAGATTTCCTTTTATCTTTCACATAGGTGTCAGTTATTAAAAAGAAAAGAACTGGGAATGCCAATGTCATAGTGTTGGACACCTGAACCTCATGCAGCATGTAACTCTTGTCACCTTCACAACTTCTATGCTTCCCGTCCTCTCAGCTGATCAATAGCAATTGCTTCTGCTGAAGGGTAAACTCACACTGCATGGTAAACATTCACACTTTGTGGTTTGGGCCTGCAGATATTTCAAAAGTAGCACAAAAAATACAGTTTGGAAAGAGCTAGACATACTGCTGTTTGGTTTGACTCACGTAGTCCTGTGATTCTAACCTCTTTTGTCCTTGTGGCTAAGGACTCAGTGCTGCTTTTATGGAAATTAATGACAAAACTGCACAGATTTCACTTCTGTATAGTCAGATCTTATATTGTCTGATTCTGCCGTGCTTTAAATTTCTTCAGGTCCAGGAATAAATACATCATATTTCATTGGAGCACGTTAAAGGATGTGAGGGACAGAGCTATGGAAAAGCCAGGAACAGTAAATAAAATCTTCTACAACTTCAGCCATTTGCAGGTGTGACTAGAGACTGTGCTTAAGGAGTTTATTTTCAAGTGGATGCACAAGACAATGGAGGACATATGGCACAGTCTTAAATCTCTCAGCTTCCCCTGCTTTTATTTCCTGTTTGTAGCACTTTAATTTTCACTGTGTGATACACATTTTCCAAAATAAACTTTTGATTGTCAGAAGAATTGGGAATTTGATTTTATTCATCTACTTTTTTTCCTTTAGTCAGTATATTTGGAGGTAGCTAGTACCTGTAGAAAGCATATCTTAATAATCACTGGATATCTGTTTTAACAGATGGACTGCAGTGAGCATACATGAAACTGGTGCCAAATCACAGTCAGCAAAGTGTGTCATGGATAAGGATATCTTTAAGAGGTTAAAGAAAAATAACTTTCTCTGACACCAAAAAATGCCGAGTCATCCAAGCCAAATAAGCCTAAAAATCCTACCACTTTCATTTTTTACAAGTCATTTACTGCACAATGAAATAAAATGGCATAGGTTTATTTTTTTTTTTTTTTTCCCACAAAGAGCAGGAATGCATTTTCACATTGAAATTAATTTGATTAAATATTTTACTGATAAGTCAAGATAACTGGTACACCTTTTTCTTGGTCTGGCTGTCATGTCTTTTGAATAGCCTACTAGATGTAAAAGGTAAACCAGAGATATTTAAAATACTGCAAAGAGATGTGAGGAAGATCTTTCTTTTGCCTGAGATGTGGCAAGGCTAGTCTTCCTACAGAGTCTTTTCCAGTTATGTTTCTTTAGTGGTTTTGAAAGTGCCAGATATAACTTCCGCTGCATTCTTGGGGAAATAGCATATAGCCTAATAGATTGAAGCATCGCAGGGGCCATTTACATTTTTCTGTATTTGAAGATCTTGCAGAGTTAATGGAATGCCACTAAAGCATCTCTCTCTGCATTTCTTATTTGCATAGTCAGGAGTGCTACTGTAATGCAATCCATGGTTGTATTCTATTTGAGTTTCTTTATATGTACTGGGAAGGAATAAAAGCTGAAGCTGAAAAATGTAAAGGGAATGGGAGGAAAAGCAGTTCTTGTTATTGTGATATCCTTCTGCAGTAGAAATGTTGGGACCTGACCATAATTTTGTTAGTTTGTTACATTTATTCTATTTCAACATGTATGGAACCTTAAATCACAGATATGTTATCTATGCATTTTAGCGTTTTTGCCACAAGATAGTCAACAATCCTTCTCAGGGTTTTGCATTGGGTGTGACATCATGAACTTCCAAAGAGGCTTATTTTAAAGCATATCTGTGTTTTAAAATAAAAAAAAGCTGGCTCTATTTCTCAGAAAAGCAAGTGTGGGAATACAAGCTATGTAATACCAACAAGATCTAAAAGAATCTCACCATACTGTTTAGTTCTGTAGTGTCCCTCCTACCCTCCCCCAGAAATGCCTAGGTGTTTGTCCCCACAGAGCAGCTTTGGGTATAAACTGATAGGAGGGCTTTCTGAAGTCCATGGCAGTAGTTCCATGTGGGCTGTGATGGGCAGTGGCACTGTAGTTTCAGGTCACCAGCCTGAATCTCTTGCAGTTGTCCATATGAAAGGAGTGGAAGACTTAGAACCCATCCAAAAGGGAGTTAGAGTTTAGGTATGCACATTTTAATCTGATCCTCACTTAATCTTGTATGGTTATGCCTAATCCTAGTGGCTTCTAAAATGTGTATGTACTATAATATGTAAGTTATACTAGAGGCATCCTGTAAGTGGAGCTGCCAATAACTGTCTGACTGACATTCACATCTTTGTGCAGTTCAAATACGTGCACAGTGTTGCCTTGCCTGTGTTCACTTGCAGGTTTCATCTTGTCAAGTAGGATGTAAAAATACATCAGAGATGGAGAGTGCTAAGTTGTTATAGAACATGCTTGGGATCGATTCCTTTCTCACTTGCGTTTCCTGTGTCCCTGAGTATATTCTGACAACCAAGCTCTAGGTTAAGTTGAAACGGGGGCCATTCCCTCTCTGCTGAAACTGTTGGATTTTACTGAAAATAATTATGTATTCAGTAGACTAGAGAGAGGAAGGAAGAGGAAAAAATGGGAACAGCAAAGAAAGCATGATGATGAAGCCTAGCGTTTGCATGCATATTTTAAATAAGCTGTTACTAAATAATTTATTGAAATGAGAATTTGAAAGTTTGCTTATTGTGCTCAGCTATCCCATTTTCATTTCTGACACGTAGTTATTGTCCTTGTCCTGGGTGGGGAAACTATGCATCTTACAAAAAGGTTTTGTATGCTGTAATACCAGAGAGATACCAAGGTTGTAGGAATAGTACCTAGTATGTATCATAAGAAATGTGTCCTGATTATTGGCTGGTTTTGCAAATGGAATATAATAAATGTAAAGTCCTCTAGAAGTACAGCTGATACTTTGATGCCCAGCTTCTGTGGTTGTTGGTCCTTTAAAATCTTCAAAGAATGTTTCAATTTAGCCCACACACTTGTTTTCAGTCTTTTCTATACCATTATTATATATGGTATTGAATTCTGAATCTCAATGGGTATATTTTTCAGATACTATTAAAGCATATTTTTCATTGTAAATGAAATATGAAGATAAAGTACATAGCTGACACTTTCTTATGCAAATGTTAGGCAGTTTAAAAGGCCATTACTGTCCTTTTCAGCCAATGCCAATATAATTTGCTGAATTCAGTGGAAATTCACAACTCATGTAACTCTGTAACTCTGAAAAAAATACGTTTAAATGGATCAGTAATATGTAAAAAGAGGTTTTTCTGGTGCATCTTAAGGTGTGTATATGCAGTAATTGCATGATGTGATTAATGACTCTTCTCTCTGTTCTCTCGCGCTGGCTAGGGAAGCCTCCAGCGCTCTCAGTCAGTGAGTGTAGTCACCTGAGACTCCTGCACATGCTTCTTGGCATCCCTCCTACTTGCACAGTTACATTCTGACATAGTTTTAAATGTGAAAAATGAGGTAATCAGTTTAGGCAAGTAAGACTTGAAAAATCTCTCAGCCTTGTTTTTGTTTAGCAGTTTGCATATACTGAGGAAGAATATAGATCTCTGAGCCTTGAGGTGCTAGCAAGCTGTGTAACCAGATACAGTCGTATGTCAGACTGCGGTAGCCTTGGCTGTTCCACACCCTGGTGTGCGTAGCTGGTCATCTGTTTCCTAAAACAGGTGGTACTCCTCTGCTTAGAGAAGTATCAAGCATTAGGATGGCAGAAAAAGATACATGTATGTCTTACAAATAAGTTGGAGGAAATAATCTGATGAAGGTAAAGAATACACGCATGCTGGATGTGAGGCAGAAGAGATTCATAGGTGCAAAATAGTGCGTATGAAAATATTAATGTGACAGGTACCTAATGCTTTCACAATTACCTTCTGTTTATCCACTGACTTCCTCCTAGATATCGTCTAGGTAACACAGTGCTGTGAAACATTAAGTGATGAGCCTATCAGCCTGCCCTGTTAATCCCTGTTATACAGACATTCAATGTATGCATTCTATTGTTAAATATGTATTGCAGCTTCTGGTTGGGAGACAGCCAGTCATTCATTCTATTGATCAAGTACTGGTGTTTTGCAGACATTGGTTGATCTCATAATCAAATCTTGTATTTATATGAATTGTGGTTTAGTATCTATTTAGTAGTTTTTTAGAGTACACAGTAATGTACTTAACACTTTCAAAATGCTTCATATTGAATTTGCAGGTATGTGGCTTTGCCCTTATTAAAAACTTTAGAACTAACACAAAGCTGCTCAGTGCATGCATGCTAAATTTGTTGATATTTGACATACCTGGCATGATAAATTATTGAATATATTTATCTGTATCAACTTTTCAGGGCTTACTATTAAAATGGAATATTTCTTACATGAAAGTGGGTTCACACTATGAAGGTTTTGAAGGCATTCTGTATGCACAAAATACTTGTGATCTAATAATCTTAAATCCTGTCGATTTAATTTGAACTGTAAAGTTAAGTACTAATCTGGTCTTCTCCTGCATTAGTATGTCAGATATTCTATCTGTATTAGCATATGGTAAAGCTACTATTTTGCATATATTTCAGCTTCATATGGACAGCAGCTCATTCAAGAGAAAACCAACTTGCATTTATAGCTTCTTCTTTAAAAGCTACCTCCTCACACTCTCTTCATGTCAATAATCCTTGCAGTTATACTTCTGAGACCCATAAAGATTACTTGTCTCTGCCAATATTACCATTTGGTGTTATTTAAGTCCAGTCTTGGCTATTTAAGTTTGTGTGCAAAAAGTTTTAACTAACATTTCTGATCAGTGGGGGGCTACTTCTTAAAAATTTGCTGGAAGTTTTCTGCTAGATTCAGCTTTTATTGATTCTGATTTTATAAATATATTAACAAAGCACAGTTGTGTTCTGATGGGGTGGTGTGGCACTGGTAACTGAGTGACCAGAATAAACAGCATGTTAGAGGCCCTGCCCTCAACATTAATTATCAGTATGTGCAAAACATGGGTCTAAATATATTGTGAGGGGGATAAAAGCCTACATGTAGTTTCCCAGATGAGAGTTGTGCATTTCAGCAACTAACTCAGCTGCCGTACTAAGGCTTCAGATGTTAAATGATGTATAAAGCTCTTATCTAAATGGGAAAACACCAAATTGCATATGAATAGTAGTACTAATCTTCTAGCAGTATCTTATAGTAGTACTACTCTGATGTCCATTTTGCAGGTTTTAGGATGAAAAGCAAAAGGAAGAATAGTTAGCTTATTCATCCTTCGCCCTTGGAGGAGTCTCTGTCTGTAGTATAATAAAGTGGATAATTTATTAAAGGACATGGATGCTTTTTGGTTTGTTTTTGATTGTTTTCTGGTTGGTTGGGGTTTTTTTTGTTAGTGTTGTTTTGTTGTTTGGTTTTTTTGGGGGGAGAGGGCTGTTTAATTTCTTGGTTGGTTGGTTTTTGGTTTTTTTGTTTTGTTTTTTTTTTTTTGTATTGGTTTGCATTTTGTTTGTTTGTTTGTTTTTTAAAAGCCTATTCTTGTAATGTTTCCAGCATCAGTATCTGAATAAGCTACACGCAGACTAAATCAAATCATTGCATAAATATTTTGCACATCTGACTTTTTTTGGAACCAGTCCATATTTTAGTTTTCTGTGCTAATTAGTTCAATCATGCTATCTATTTTCTGGCCCACATGGATTCACCCCCTTTGTGTTCCAAATATCCGAGTCAGCTTGTGTGTCAAGCGTCATGACAACTACCTAGTTTGCATGAGTTGCATAAAAAGGTGTGACATGATTTTATCACTTTTTTTCTGTATTAACTTGCACAGTATGGTGTAGCATGAATGCACCAAGGCACACAAAGGATAGCTGGATTTATGTTTTTCCCAATATTGACATATAAACTTTAATTTTTTTTGAATCTTTAGTCTTTTGAAACAAAGACTTAAATACACTTCTTGTTGCTTCAAGGTTAGTTTTCTATTTTTTTTTTTTTAATATTTCAAGTAAATCCATTCAGTGTTTTATTGCAACTTAAGTACCCTCTCTTAAATGAGAAACTACTTAGTTTTATATCTTACGAGCATGTAAGTTTTTCCTAAAACAAACAAGAGTAGGTGATATGGAATTTTATTGCTTGGGGAGGTACCAGGAGGCAACACGTCCGTGCCTCTTTCTGGATTCTTTTTAGGGAGTACAAATAGAAAAACTTGCTCATATTTTGTCCATCTTCAAAGAGGCCAGAGACAACCAGCTTCATGATATCAACAAGTCAAAATTTGTTTTTACTGAAAACTATAATTTCTTCTGTGTTTCTGCTTAACTGAATTTGAAATGAAATTTCTTCTGAATGATTAAATAATCTAGGCACACGAATCTAAGCTATGTGTATCTAAGCATTCATATGCAAAGATACAACGCACTGTGCTTCTCTGACTACTTCATGTGGTCAACCCCAATTCATTACCATAAATGCAAATACCTTGGCAAATAAATCCTACTTTTGAAAATGCTTCAGAACCTTCTGATAGTTATTAATGTGTACTTTGATTATGATTTATTTTTTAATTGACTCTAGTAAGTTTTAGTGTGTTTTTATTCATGGTCCATATGTAGTTTTGGTTTAGGGTTTTTTTGCTGTTTGTTTTTTTTTTTTTTTTAAGTTGAGTATCCTCATTTATTTATCTTTGCATTTTGAATGTGTTATGATGTTGTCCGTACTTAATTTTTCCTTTGGTAGATGTTTTCTACCCTGTGGTTATGGTGAAAAAATGCTGCTTAACAGGTTTGCCAATTTTTTGCACTTTGAAGTTTTCTTTTTGATTTATTTGAAGGTTATTTTTGGAGTATTTTCTTTGGTTGTCTCTTCCTCCCACAAGTAATACTGGCCAGTGGGTATAGCATCAAAAAAGCTTTCTAAGTTTTTAAAGCAACCAAGGTAAAATGTCTTTAAAAGTGTCAAGCAAGAGTTCTTGATAAACTGAGTTCCTGTGCACAGTGTTCCTGTAATAGTTATTTTGACAATGCTGTTGAGACTACATGACATAGATGTTCTCTGAGAAATGTGCACCCCTTCCATTGCGGTCTCACCTTATCAAACACTTGTAATTCTTTGTGTTTTTTTCTTTCCCTGTGAAGTGGGTAACAATATAATTCAATTTCACCTTGCCTACTTTATGGTTTTGTTGCTGCTGCAGTTTCTTTTTTTTGGATGAATGTCTGTATCTGTTGGAAAACCATCACCTTCTAAGTTAAGAAAAAAAAAAAAGGCCATTGCTAGATAAGATGTCAGGAGCCCAAGGCTGCAAGAATTGCCTAATGAAGGCCGCATTTTCAACTCACGTGAAACAGTTTCTTTCTGAACTAAAACGTGTTTATTATTGAGAAAGGAACATTTGCCAGCACTTAGCAGACGAACAATATCTATGTAGTTTTATACCTTATTTTGAAGGTGTGGTTCAGACTAGTTTGTTTTTTCTTCTGAGTAAAAGAACCTCCCTGTACTGGAGGTTTCAACATTCTATGTAGTAAACTGAAATGTTCGAAAAGCACAGATGTCAACATGAAATTCCGGTATAATCAGGAATAGAAGTACTAGTGCATGTCTGTGAGCCTTATTGTCAAATGTTTCCAGTGCAGTTTCCAAAAAAATGTGAACCATCAAAAAAGTCTTTTTACTCAACCTCTGTTGAACATTTTCTCCAAAATAGTGAATTAGATATGTATGTTATTACTTATGAACTTGATAATATTTAATTGTTCAAGAGAATATATGGAAATATGTGGCTGTTTCAATCTAATGGATTCTGGGTAAGAGAATTTGTTTCAATTTCTGTTTTCATCATTTTAAAATAAAATAATCTGTAATTGAGATATAATTCTTTTTTTATAATAAAAAAATGTATAACAAGACCAAGCTGCATATCAACAAAATTTTATTACTAAATGATTTAATAAGAGCCTTTCGCCCTTTGAAAAATAATCTTTGCTTTTGTCCTTTAAGGAAATTATTTTCATTTCCTTTGAATCATTTTTAAAGTACATGATTATCACTCAAAAAGTAAATAGGATATGCCTTACTATTCATGTATGTAAGAGAATTAAGATTCAGGGAAAAATACCTATTCTATATTTACTAAAGTTATCATATACCTAATTGCCAAATGGTCTTGATTTTCACAGAACCATAGAATGGTTTGGGTTGAAAGGGACCGTAAAGACCATCTAGTTCCAACCCCCCTGCCATGGGCGGAGACACCTTCCACTAGACCAGGTTTCTCAAAGCCCCATCCAGCCTGGTCTTGGACACTTCCAGGGACGGGGTATCCAGAAGTTCACTGGCAACACGTGCCAATGCCTTGCCACCCTCATAGTGAAGATTTTCTTCCTAATATCTAATCTAAATCTACCTTTTTTTTTTTTGTTTAAAGCCTTTTATCCTTATCCCTACACTCACATTTTATGTTTTGTTATGTTCTCTTGTTGTTTTTATTTGCTGATAATTCTTTTTCCTGATGTATTTCAACATAAAATTAATTTCTGAAAAAAATGCTTAGTCTGAATTCGGGGAAATTTTCTAAGAATAATTCAGTTTACCATTGCAACAATAACATTTTTTTATGATCTGTGAAAAGTAATCTAGGACATCACCTAAAACTTGAATAATTAATTTTCATTTTGCACAGTAAAGACCCTCCTCCATGAGATTTCTTTCCTTGCATTAACTTTACAAACTCAAGGGCAGCTTTTGTGACAGGTACCCTTTATTAAATTTTATGCTCTCTTCACATTTGTAGGAGATGCAGTGCATGCATGAATCATGTCAGTTTATCAATAATTTGTATTATTTGTAATCTAGAAGTTCTGAATACATTCTTTTAGATGAATGGTTAATTGTTGAAGCTGCTTTTGCTGCCTGTTTTCCATTCTGTAAAGCAGTGATATGCAAAGAAAACACAGGCTGTTTGCCTTAGTTTCTGTATTTCTCTGGAAATTAGTTCATGGGACCTTGGTTGCTGTAAAAGAACTCTCTAACTTTTGTGTGATTTGGTTCTATGTTGAGAGTATAAGTTATCTTGCCAAGAAAGAATAGTATGGTATAAGCATCACTTAATAGCCCTGAGGGAGGTGTCGGTGTTTAGTCTTTCTGGGGTATAAAAGCCATTTTGTTATGGCCATTTTTATGGTGGGGTTGTCTTTGTTGAATGTTAATGCTTTTAGTGTTTCAAGCTACTCACCAATCTTATGTGTGGCTCTGCAAAACAGGGATACTTGATGACTGTACTGAAAGAGGTTATAGAACATAAGTTTTATAACCTCTAATAGTTCTTAGGTGGCCATCTGTGGACTAATAATAATGCCTTGTGAACACTGAGATACCTATTTGTCATAGGGGTCCTATTTCTCCCTCATCCAGTAAAAGCATTCATTGGCTTCTAAGGAAAACCACTATTATTAATATTCTCCAAAATAGACTCATGCACTATGCCACTGCATCCTGGTGTAGAGGTTTGAACTAATAAGTGAAGAGGGAACTTTAGGTGCATCATCATCAACAAGTGGGACAATTGAATGAATTTGAAACCAGGTTTTGCCCCAGTGGGAGCTCTGTGTTTCTTTGCCACTCTGTGTTTCTTTGCCACAGAAAAGTCCCACAGGAAATGACAAATTCATTTTCTTTCTGTAATTTTTTACATATTTAGGATACAGGTCTGTAAATCTTTTTAAAGCATTAGAGATGTCTAAATCAATAAATCTTTGGAGTGAAGCTTAAATAAGCCTGCTGCCACTGTTTACACAGAATTAACTTTTGTCCTAGCTCATTATTTAGTTTTGTCTCGTTATTTTACTTTTTGTTTAGAATTGTACCCTTAGGCTGAAAATATCAATTGGATTGTTGCATATAATGCTAGCATGCTTAGCTTCTGGGTTGGTTCCTCCCCCCCTCCCCCAATAAAACATGCTGTTGGAAGTGTATTTTTTAAAGAGACTTATATAAATAGCCTTTAAAAAGGACCACATTTTTTCCCATTGGTGTATACACTTGAGAGCATGTTTAATTCATCCCCTGAAGAACATGAGAGCTCACTTTTAGGATTTTTTTCAGCTTTTGCACAGAAAGACAGGGGTTAGAAATTTTGATAAGTATCTTTATACAATGGATGCATATTCTTCTCAGCCTTATGACAGTTGGTGAATGTGCATTAAGAGATCATCTTCCTGTCCCCCACAGGAGATCACCTCCACACAACATATGCAGCATTTATCTGCCAAAATTCAGAAGTCTTTTGAATCAAGCTTTTAAAAAAATTCTTCCATCTGGAGCTCTTAGTGTTTTCCAGAGATTCCGTAAATTCTACCAAAAGAAATTTCAGAATGTTCCAGAAGCTATAGTTAAGCTTAAATATTTTCTAAAGGAAAGGTTCCTTTGAGTATTGTGAAATAAGCAGCACATCATTTTTATGGTGTGTGTGTATTTTTGTGGTCTAACATATTTTTTTATATATATATATATGTGTATATATATATGCATGCGAAATGTATATATATTACTTTCCCTCTCTCCCTACCCCAAGTTGTAAAGAGGTCAAATTCAGGACTAGTGTCATAAAAGTGGTATATACTCCCTGGGAAATTGTTTGTCATGCACATAATTCTTTTTATAGTAAGAGCAATTGCAAGTTTGTAGTATTGGCAACTGAAAACTTTGTGCTGATTTTAGACATGAGAACTTGAAAAAGAGAAGCAAAGACGGAGTGGCAAAAATGGAAATTTCAAACCCTTTATTCTTCTCACACTGTTCTCTTTGGTTTGCATACACAGGATCTAGCTCCCTAGTTGCCTAGGCAGAGCAAAGAAGAAGAAGTGATATTATGAATACTAAACAATCTCTTCAGTTCAGCTTTCTTGCTGGGAAAATTTTAACTTTTCTTTTTGCTAGCTCTATGAAAGCATGTTTTCACTTGTGGTGATCAGCACAATGAAAATGAGTGTTGAAGAACAGGGAAAGGGAAAGGCACAGTGGAACTGCTGTGGTTCTCTAGACTATTTATTTCAGTACTAATAATTTGGAGAATGACACTTGGGGGCTGTGATAATGGTCAACATTCACAGATCAGATGGGTGCAACTGGCTTTAATTGAAATTCTGAGGTAATTTTATCAGCTGACTTCATTTAGCAAAAAGCTCATTTTATAGACTACTTGTTTCCTAACAGGTTTTGACAATCTGATTTTATGAAATGGTTGTCTTGGTAACCCATTCACTTTGCTTACATCTATGAAAAAGCAGATGAGAAAACAGTAATCTGGCTAGAATTGTTTCTTTAATCTTCCACCATTCACTTGTTTTCATTTTCATGTCAGATAACATACAAACTGGAACATAAAATAATATAAATATGTAATATGTAACGCTGAATAATGTTGTCTGTATAGCTCACAGGCAGCTAGATGTACTATCCTCACTTAGTATATAATTCACAGGGGTTTTAATTGTAACCTCTTCAAGGCAGTGACCTCATTTTCAAAGTCATCTGTGGAGTACCAAGAATAACAATGGTACTATCTGAATAATAACTCTGTAACTCTGTAAATTCTGTAAAATTATCTTGTGAAACAATAGAAATTTAATTCCTTCTTTGCTTATATTTTTTAAAAGTGTGCATATATGTTATGCTTTCCTTTATTTGCATACTTTCTTAATGGTTACTTTTGTTAAAACGTATTTACATTGAATTATTAGTTTATATCATGTTTTCAAGATATGCAGTATAATTGAGTATTTGTAATATAAGAGAGCATTTGTTTTTCCTAAGGTACAGTACTTTGGGGGATTTAAATGCCACAGGAAAATTTGATAAAGATAAAACTGTAAATAACAGGAAGGCTATTATTGAAAATTATCAAAAACACCACCCTGTTATGAATTACTTGAAATTGTATGAAATTAGGGCATCTAATATCTGTGTTTGCAGCCTCACTGAATTTAACTTAGAAGCAATAGCTCTAATAGCATATAGCCACACAGGAATTTTAGAATCTGGAAAAGCAAGTGCGCAAGGCATTGAGAAATGTAGTTAGTAAAGTGAAAAATGAGAAAGAAAATTATGCCAAAATGAAACACAGTCAAGCAGTCTTAAAAAGCACACTGGTTAAGGCATGACTGATCACATCTCCAAGTGAACAGAATGAAAAAAACAGGAAAAAGCCATGTGCCTTCATGACACAGTTAAAGACGTAAAGCTGAGAAAAAAAAAAAATATCTCCCAAAAGAAAAAGGAAGCAACCAAGTAACAATAAAAATAATGTCAGCATTAGTTAAACTGCAAAGGAAAAAAAAAGAATAAGAAGAACATAAAAGGAAAATTTATTAATTTTAGTAAAAAGGTAAGGGGACATATGAAAAGCTTTTGGAAAAGTAGGAAGGAATAAAAAAAAAGTTGAACCAATATTAAGAAAGGTAAAGGGGTTTTATTTTTCATTTTTTTTAAGAAAGGCTGAATGCCAAATCCTAAGGTTTAAATAATTTGTTTTTTTTAATTATTTCTTTCTTTTTGAAAATTGAAACAAAATTGAGTCTTGATTTTCAAGTTTCCCTTTTCTCCACTATATCTCACAAGGATGATAGCTCATTAAAGTTTAAAAAAAGGAGAACAAAATGGGGGGGTGTGTGGATTTTATGGAAACAATGGGGTTTAATTTTCTGCAGCTTGGTTCCTGAGATGTTGTTTGGGCAAATGGCTCTAAAAGTTTGTTGCCATGCATGTTTGGGATCAGCTTTTCTTAACGCTTATGTGAGATACCTTACCTCAGCTTTATATAGTGAGTTTATTATTTATATGTTTATTTATTTTCCAAGAGTGGATGTGAGAAATTGCCATGATTTCTCTTTTGTTATGCTAGTATTCACCTTTCCGGTTCCAAACCACTGGAAAGCACTAGAAACAGAAGATAGGAAGGTCTTGCAGAAACAACTTGCAAAAAGTTTGTTTGTTTGTTGTTTGTGGGTTCATAATTATTTTACAGTATGCTTTCTTTTACACTGAATATGGCATACAGGCTTCCTGAAGACTAAGCATATGTTCTCCACATTCCCTGCTGAATGATCTGTCAGTCACCTTGTATGTTCAACTCACTGTGGTGATTCATCGTGTGGACCCCTTACTCTTCCATTACCTACATCCTATCTCTATGGCACTTGGACTGAAGTAGATATCCCAATATTTTACTGAAGGTCAGAGAGTATCTCAAGCCTTAGTCAAATCACTTCTGCTTCTCCTGCCCCCTGCTTTCATCTGGCCTGTGCTGTGCCAGGTGGAAGGCTGTGCCAGTAGAGGATGTGCTGGTGATATTGTTAAGGTTTCCCAAGGACTTAAAAATTATAAATTCTCCATGCTTTTGTTGTGAGGATTTCCTTGCTATTATCTATTCCCTGAAGTCATATTTAACTTGAACCAACGTAATGAATAATGCAAGCATAAGCATTTATTTATAGTACTTAAATCAGGCAATATGGTTATAAATTATTATGAAATACTTACAATTTTAACAAGAATGGCTCTTAGTATATTAATATAGCTGTAGTATGATAAGACTTTTCTGCTTCTTTCTTCATCTTACTGTTTCCTTTTCATGGTAGCAATCCCCTCAGCATTTTTTTCCTGCTTTTTTATTTTGTATTTAGATTTTATTGTCAATCTGCTCTTTCAAGTCTTCTCAGGGATCTTACTGATTTAATCTTTTTCCTAAAATTCCTTCATTTGTTTCCTTCAGCAGGAGACAGTTGTCATTTGGCATGACAACAAGTTTGAATGGCTTTCCCCAAGTTCTTTCCTTGGTGAAAGCCACCCACCTTTAGTGAAAACCTTACTGTCAGTAGTATTGTCATAGTAGGGGATTTTCAAAGTCCCTCATACGCATTTCTCTGCGCTGTATACCCTCCCTGTTTTGGTATGTCCCCACAAAGCACCCGCAGTCTTTAGACTGCTGTGGGCATACAAGTCATATGTGAATGTTACACATAGCTGGCTGGATGCCCAGTCATTGATCTGTGGCCTTGCTGACTAGGAGAAATTCCTGGTGTCTGGACATATGGCTGTACATTGCATTATGTGGTAGGTAAGATCTTGACTTTACACACAGATGGATAGTATGAACACATGCATTTTATATTTGAATATTAATAAAATAATGATTTTTAAATTGTGAATTAAAATACAAGATGACATGCAATGAGTTAAACATACTAAAGAAAGGTTATTAGTACTTGCTAAGACATCGTTCTTGCAGAATACACCACTGCCTCATGTGTGTGTTTTCTCTTTCCTTCCTTAGTGGGCCAGATTTTCTAGTAGTACAGAACAGCCTCATCCTTCTGGTTAACCAGTAATATATAATAGTTACTTTATATACTGTATTATATAATATGTATTTCATATATTATACATAATGTATCATATAAATAAATATATTTATTAACCTATATTATATATTATTATATATTATGTATAATTATATAATCTATAATATATACTTAT